>JAMYWO010000163.1:80793-94391 GCA_024220525.1 Cochliopodium minus
TTTTTTGAATGCTTTAATTTATTTTATTTACATTTTTCTTGGAGGTGAATATATCATTCAAAAATTCATCAATATCCTCATCTTTAGGCATCTCTTTCTCCTCCTTCTTTTTTGGATCTTGATTTCCCTTTTTATTTTTGTTGTTATTGTTGGTTTTATTGGTATTCTCCTTCACATTCTTTATCTCATTTGATTTTCTCTTTTTATTCGAATTGGATGGCTGAATAGGGGCATCTTCCTTCTTATTATTCTTTCCCTTTTGAACCTCTTGTTCCCCTCTATTTCTCAATTTCTCTCTGAATGATTCAGCGAAAGTTCTGAATCTGAGCTTCTTTGCATATCTTTTCATTTCTGTTGTGATGATATCATCGGCCTCTTGATTTTCAATTGAATCACTAATTAATTATTTGAGGAAAAAAGTTAGAAAGAAAGAAAGAAATTTTGATCGTTTTTAAATAAGGATTGATAGTTACAATTCTGAATCGTATTTTTCTATTTCATCTTCGTCAATTCTATCTTCCATCTCACTCTCATATTCATCTGATGATCTATCTGGATCCATTTTTTTTTTATTTTTTTACTTTTTAAAATATTTCTTTATTTATCAAATATAATCCACAAAACACAAATCTTTAATGTCTTGTTTTGATTCATGTGTTTTACTTGAAACAAAGTTTAATTTATGAGTATTTTTAAAAGGAAGACTAAAATCTACTACAACAAATCAATTTTTTAAAAAAATATTAAAAAAAAATTAAAAAGTAAAAAAATGTTGATGATTGTTGTCAATTCTTTATCAAGAATGAACAAATACAATAATAAATAATAATGATTTTTTTTTATAAAAAAAGATTTCAAGAGGAAGCCAAAGGCTTATGAGGAGAAGTGAGATACTCCATAGTCTGCATCTCAGCAAGTCTAGAAACACATCTCTTCCAAGCAAAAGCCTCTTCATGACCAGTACCCTTGTTGTCACTTATAAATACATTCTCTGGCTTGTCCACCGCTGAGCAAATTAGTTTCACTTTGTGCTCGTACAAAGAGTCTATCAATGTTATAAATCTACGAGCCCAGTTGAATTCGTGCTCTTGTATATGAGGAATGTCAACTATGAAAAAAATACAAAAAAAAACACTATTAAATACATTTTAAATAAATTTGTTTTTAAAAAATAATGATTATATCAATTTAAAAACAATAATAATTTATAAAATAAAATAAAATAAAATAATTTAAAAATATAATTTATATTCACAATGAACAAAATCATATAAAAAATAAATCAATCATTTTGAATAAATTTAAAAATTAAAATAAAAAAAGAAAAAAAAAATTCATGATACAAAAAAAAAATGAAAAAAATTTCATTGAGAAAAATAAAGAATTAAAATTTTATATTTTACCAATAAATATAGTATGAAATTGAGAGGCCAAAGCAATGTAGTCAGCAGCTCCTAGTGCTTGGGTACATAATTGTTGAAAACTGAAGAAAGCAATGTTACGAGCAGTTTTGGAGACTTCCATCTTTCTTCCGTTAATGTCAATGTGCATCATACCTACTTTGTGTCCTTGTATCATTTCATCCCACATTTTATTTATTTGTGATGTACTTTGTTTACCTATTTAAAAAAATAAAATGTAATAAAATGTAATAGAAATAAAGAAATAAAAATAAAATAAAATAAATAAGAAAGAAATACAAAAAATAATTAAATTTTGAATAAAACACAAAATAAAATAAAAATACCATTAAAAGTAAAAATAAAAAATTAAAAATCAAAAAAATCAAAAAATCAAAAAAATAATAATACCCAAAGGATAGTAATAAACTTTAGATGTAAAGGTTCCGGTGAAACGGTAATCAATTTGTGAGTTAATGTCATGAACAATAGAGCTTTCTTTTAAATCTTGGATGAAAGGTACGAACAAAGGTCTGTTCAAACCTCCCTTGTAGAGCTCTTCCGGAGCACGATTAGAAGTAGAGAACAAAATGACTCCTCTTTCTCTGAGTGCTGTGAAAAGTCTTTTCAAAATCATTGCGTCTGCAACATCTGTAACTTGAAATTCATCAAAACACAATAACCTAAATAATTTATTTAAACAAAATTTTTAAAACTTTTATTTTCTTTGAATATTTTATTAATTATAAGGTAGCAGAATATTTTCAATTAATAATGTAATGTTAAAGATTAATTTACGTTTATATCAAATTAAAAATTTTCTCTAAAATATTTTGATTCTTATATTTTAATAAGAACTCACATATTTATAAATCATCACGAAAATTGATTTTATATTTGTTAATGCAATGTCCGTAAAAAAAAAATTTAAACAAAGGTTTTTTTTTTTTGAAAGAAAAAGTATTTCCTTTGAAGTGAATAATTTTACCAAAACTGTTTACAAAGCTTGTCTGCTAACGGAGGAATAGGATCATGTTCATCAGCTTTTCTCTCCTTTATTCTCCAATGATGGATCTTCTTGTGAACGTCCAACATGAAAGCATTGAAGTGAACTCTCTTCTTTTTGTCTGTATTTATGTGATCGTAGAAAAAATCCATAAGGAAAGATTTCCCCGTGCCTACTTTTCCGTACATGTATATGTTTATTTTTTCTCCTTCAAATTTCTTGTTTGTATTCTTTAATGTTCTTAAAAAATACATTATGAATTATAACGATCATTGATAATCATGTAAAGAAAATTTAATTGATTTTATAAATTTTGAACCATGATATTATTCAATTATTTAATTAATCTCCTCTTTCAAATAAAAAAATTTTCTTTCAAAAATGTTACTTGTAAGTCTTTGATTGTTTTCCTTTGAATAGATTCATGAATGAAAACATCCCCGATTGCTCTTTTTCTTCATTATTATTTTCTATATTAACTTCCACTTCTTGATATTCATGTATTGGCTCGTATTCCTTAAGTTTGTGATATACACTATCAATTATTTCAACAGCTCTTTTTTGTTGTGGATCCTCTCTTATTTTCTTCTGTGAGATCAATTGATTATATGTTTCTATTGGGTTAGTTTTATATAATGAAGAATAATATTTGGGATATAAGAAGATATTTTTGGATGATTTGAATTTGTTGAATATCTTTTGTTTATTTTTCTTATTCTTCAAGAGATTGACAATCATTTTTTTTTTTTTTTATTTTTTATTTGGAAGATATTTTCCTCTATTCTAACAAGATAACCATCATCTTTATTGGTTTGTGAAAAAATTAATACTAGTTTTAAAAATATTAAAAAAAAAGATGTTAATATCATTTTAATATATTGAAAAGATTTGCCATTTGAACTCATTCACTCCAATAACATGTCACCTTCCCATCATACTTATCACTTTTACTTTTTTTAAATATTCAAATAAAGAGATGTGAAAGAAAAAAATTTTTTTTAAATTCAAAAAATAATTAAAAATTAAAAAAAAATGCGTTTCATCACTGTTTTGCTTGCATTTTGTTTATTATTTTCAGTGTTTAATACCGCTCAAGCTGGAAATTCGTAAATAATCAAACTTCAAAATGAAATATTTTATTTTATTAAATATCCCTTCAAATTAAATAGACTCCAACAACTCTACAACGATATTAAAAGTGCCAATGGAATAAATGCACATATTGTTGGATCAGGTAAAAAATAAATTTATTCATTCTCCTTTATATTTTTTTAAAAAACTCACTTTTCTTTCCTCTTCAAGAAATTGCAACATTTTTGGATCTTGCTTTCCAAAACCAAAATTATACTTTCCGCAATGTTGCAACTTTTACTCTGACAAGTTCAGAATTAACTGTTAAAGGTATATCTTCTCGACTGATTCTTTTTAAATTCACATTTAACAAAATTATTTTTTCATATTTTTTCCACAACAAAATATTACAGCCGTTTTTCCTGTATGGGATTCTTATGTTAATGCTATCCTTGTTTTCAGCAATGCTACTTCCCTCGATCTTGATTTGACTTTTCAAGCAAATATTACTCAATTTGGAGGTATAATTAATAAATTTATAACTTATTCGTAATTCAATATTAGTTCTCTATATATTTTGAACATATTTTATATTTGATATTTATGATAAATATGTTTAATAGGATTACAAGGAATCGTTGAAAAGGTTGCACCTAGTCAATGGACTAATGATTTGTCCCAATTGGTTATTGCAAATGCAATCATTTCATTTGAATTGAATACCCAACAAACACAAGGATTGACTTTAAGTGGACAAATCAATTTGGCAGCAACTGGAGTATATGGACAAGTTCTTGTTGAATTCATCAAATCTTATGAAAATCCTTTGGCTTTAACATTCACCTTCCCATTCAACACCGCAACCAAATCAGTGGAAACTGTCATTATGGGATTGCCAAAACAATTACACCTTGGAAAGGTTCAATTGAAATCTGTTGGTTCCATCAATTTCCACATTTGCTTGCCACTCACTTATAGTGTTGCAAATGGAATCTGGGGTAAATTAAAAAATATTCTATTTTAACAATCAACTTTAAAATTTTGACATAAATCCAACCATTGTATCATTCATATTTGTATCATTATATTCACCATTCTATTATTTTTAGCAAGCAATCCTTGTCTCACCATTTCAAGCGGAATTGTTATCACTTGTAACTTGATCGTCCAAGCAGGAAATGAAAATTTGACCTTTGCAGCAACTGGAACCTTCCAAGAAGGATCTCCAATCACATTGACAGGTAATCTCGAATCAGAATGGACCAAGCCATTTGGATTGAACTGGATCAACTTTTCCAGTGGTCAATTTACTGTTGAACTTGCTCCTCAACCACAAATCACTCTTACAGGTGATGGTGTTCTTACTTTTGATGCTAATTCCAACGTCAATATTGGATTGAGTCTCGGTGTTCAAGGATTCGTCTTCTCTATCACTGGTGTTCCTGTCACCGATCTTCCTGGCCTCTATCAAGCTGTATCTGGAAACACTCCACCACATACTTTGTCTGCTGTTTCTGTTCAAGGGACTGCTGGAATGGTAAAAGAAATTATTTTTGAATTTATTCAATAATTCATTCAATTATAGAAACAAACATTTCAAATATTATCTTAAAATTAACGTAATCTCACCTTTAAATCTAATTAATTAAATTGAATAGACTGTTGCATCTTTCAATGAAGGACAATTTCAAGAAGGATTGACTTTAATTGCAACATCAACCATTACTGATTCCTCTAGCGAATTGATTCAAGCTCAACAACAACTCCAACCTTCTGCAACAGCAGGATCCACCGAATTCATCTTCAAGATTTTCATCCCTATCTTCACTCCTACTCAACCTGTTGTCCTATCATTGTCCTACTCCGACAGCTTCCCTCTTCACACTGGATTGAACTGTAACTCTTACAGCATTGTCGCAACAATTGGAGCTAGCAGTTTGGGAATTAACATTGATGGATCATTTGCAGTCCAACCACAAGGAAACAACCAACCTGTCACTTTTTCTTTGTCTGGAAACTTTGATGTTGGTCATGCTATGACCCTTTCCGGTCAATTAACTTCTTCTTGGCCTGATGTCTTTGGAGCTAAATGGTTGACCATCACTCAAGCTTCTGCTACTCTTAATCTTGGGGCAATCACTTCCTCTGATGCTTTCAACATTGCTGCTACTGGTGTTATGACCTTTTCCAACTCTGTTGATACTGTTGCTTTGAACTTTCAATCAGGAGATGACTTTACTCAATTTTGCTTTCAAGGATCTGTTGATGCAGTTTGGAACGTATCTGTTGTTGCTGATGGTGTTACTGGATCTCATGTCGATACTGTTGGTGATGTTACCGTACAAGACAACGTTAAGTACAGTTTGGCAGTATGTAACTATGATGGAGGAGTTTCTCCTAACGGATTTACTTTGGGAGCGGTCGGTACTGTTGTCGATGGTCTCGCAAGAAGACTTGCACCGATTTCTCCAAACCAAATTCCATTCCTCTACTTTGACATCAACTTGTACATCCCATGCTTCAGTAAGGATGCAACTAACTTTCACTTCTACTTGGATCTCAAAGAACCCCTCGCACTCACTTCTCACATCACCTTTGAAGAATTCACCTTTGATTTGCAAGGAGGAACTGGAGGATTCGGAAGTCTTGAGATCAAATATCAAGCAAACTTGAACCAAAACCCTGCTCCTATCGGATTTGACGTAAAGGGTGTTGTCACTGATACTGGTACTATCACTTTGACTGGTTTTGAAACTGGACAATGGAACGATATCTTTGGAATTCAAGGATTCGATTTGAATAACGTTGATGCTGAATTGGCATTCGGTGTTACTGGTTTGAACGACTTTGGTGTTGGATTCAACACTGTCATTGGAACCAAGACTGTCACCTTTGCTGGTAACTTGGCACAACCAGACTTTTACAATTGCTTCATTGAAGGGTCTGTCGTTGCTGCTAATGGTTCCTTGATCTTGAACTTCAGCGATCTTTCCTTGTTGTGGAACAAGAACGTACCTGGACATCAAATCAGTAAAAAAAAAAATTTTCATTTCTTTAAATATTTATTAATTATTTTTTTATTAAAAAAAAGATATGGCTACTGTTCCTAATGATATGGGACTTCAAAGTGCTTTCATTTCTTTGGCAGGTCAAAGTGGACAATTCGGGAGCTACACCTACGAAGAAGGTTTCCACATCAAAGCTCAAATGATCATGATTGACATCACTTTCGCTGTTGACGTTGGTTGCCAAGTTTCTGGCTTGTCTCCTTCTTGCGACTTCAACGTTAACGTAAATGTTGACTTGAACGCTATGATTGCCGAACTCAAAAAAGTTATTACCATGACTTCTCAACAGAAATATGGTGATCCAAACTTTGGTAAAAAACTTTTGTTATTTAAAAATAGAATTATTTCTTATTTTTAATTTTTTTTTTAATTTTTAGTCATTTGGAAATTGAAGAGTTGTGGTCTTACCCAATGGGCTACCTCTCTTCTTTCTCAAGGTGTTGATCCTATGTGGCAATTTGACTTTGAAATTATGGACAAGAATGTCAATATCAACTTTAGATCTGAGCTTCAAGATCTCGAAGGATCCTTCGAAAATTTCTATGACAAATACTTAAAACATTTGTTTTAAAAAAAAAGAATTCATCCTTCAAATTAAAGAATTTTCATAAACAACTTTATTTTTATTGACAATTACAAAACTATTTGAAACATTCTAAACTTTCCTTTAATCCATCTCCAGATAATGTTGAACATGGTTGAACATGAAAAGTTTGTTTTACAAATTGAAGTTTTAATTTATCATGTGTTTAAAAAAAAAAATTGAGGAAATAAAAAAAAATGAATTTACGTTCTTGATTTCTTTTGTCCTTCAAGATCCCAAATTATCAATTCAACACCGTTTCAATATTGAAGTTGATAGTAATACCCACGTAGGAATTGTGCTCTATAATTGAATTGAAAAGATTTCTTTGAAAAAAATTAAAGCAATTATTTACAATACTCCCCAATTTTATAGAGGATTGTCCTTTTTACTGCATTACCTTGTCCTATCTTTTCAATTAAACAAGGATTTATTTCTTCCGATTAGATAATTTTAAAAAAAAAAATTGTTGAGATAAATGGGACAACTAAACAACAAAGATGAGAAACAAATCACCAAAAAAGAAGATTTAATGGTAATAATAGAGAATGGAGAGATTAATGGACATTTGAACAAAGGGGCATTCAGAATATTATTCCTCAATTTTTTTTTGCCAAAGGATCTTTGCAAATTATCGAGAATATGCAAGATATGGTACAATATCATCTCAGAGAATGAATTCTGGAAAGAGAAATTTTCAAGTAAGAAACTTGATATTTTTAAAATACTAAAATATATGAAGCATTTGTAAAAAAAATCTTTGATATTAATCTTTATATAAGGGTGAATCATTCTTAATATGAATTCATCATCTATTCAAAGTAATCATATGAAATTCTTTTGTGACAAATAATATGAAAAAATTGAGGAATTGTCCTTGAATTTCTGCATTAAAAAAATCAAAATTTTTTCTTTAATATTAAAAGTTAATTCGATATAAGAAATCTATAACATTTGTCCATATTCAATAAAATAAAAAGGGAATATATATTTTTTTTTTCCTGAAATAATCTTTCATTTTTCATCAGGGAGATATTCTATAGATTGCTTGGATAAAAGAGATTGGTTTGATATAGAATATGAAACCGCCAAAAATCTTTACATGAAAAAATTGGATTGTATAGGATCGTATGCACCATTATGGGTGACAGCATTCGATTATGTGGAGCATTTGATACCAACAGATGGAGGATATGATAATTTGGAAAGGAAATGGGGCATCTTTATCAATAACAGGAATCATCTAAAACAAATCAACAAAATGAAGAAATTCATCTTGGCTGCTAAATATAGCTTTCCCAAATTGATCAACACTGATTTTATGGATGGAACTAGCGTGCATATTGAGGAATGTGATGTAGATTGGTTCCTCAGATTGGATGAGAGAAAGAAGGATTTGATGAAGGAGCAGGATCTTGGGGAGAAGGAGGATTTAGAAGATGATTCAAGAGTGGAATCTAAAATTACTGAAGGTAAAAGAAGAATTTCAGAGAAATAATAAATTATAAAAATAAAATAATAATTATTTAATTAAAAATCAAAGAAATAAAAGAAGAAAGAGATGAATCAACAAAAGAAAAAAAAGATATTGCTATATATTGGCAAACAGCAATCATGCTGGAGGGAAACGAGTTGGCCTTCTACAGAATCCACGTGATCGCAGATCACAACGAGAACATGCATGTGTACTACCTCAGATACGAAAGAAGCAGCCATCATCTAAAAGTGGACAATCATAACAAAAGTCAATTCGAAGATTACAAAAGCGAAGATGTGATCGACAAGTTCTCCTCTAAGGACGTCTATTCCATCATCAAGTTTCTCACCCCCATAGTATCCCAATTCAGGCACTTGTACATCTCCGAAAAAAACTTGGCTCAATTCAGCGAGGCGGTGATAGAGAGATCCAACAAAGTTCTCAAGAAATATTTCATAAAATTACAAGAACAGATGTACATCAAAATAGAATGTAACTTACAACTTGCTGCAAGTAAAGTTTTGCAAAACTTGGGCATCACTGAAACTCATAACCATTTCGTCACTTTCGTCGATACTATCATGCCCGACATTTTTAGTGGCGAGTCTGCTCAGTCTTACAACCGCTCTTCTTCTTCTTCTCTCATCGGCTGTTTCAAGAGGATCATTGGATATCTCTTCATCAAGGAGATCAGAAAAAAATCTTTTCCTACCAACGAAGATTTAGAAAGTCTTTTAAACTACCAAATATGGGATTGGGTTAAAAAAAAAAATCTTTTTTTATTTTTTTATTTTTTTTATAATATTTTTTCTAATAAATTTTTTTTAATTTCTTTATTTCACCAAGGCCAAAAATTTTTTTTTTATTATGTTAATGGAAAACCATGAACATTTATTATTACACGGAGAAATAATTTCTCTATAAATTTATTTTTTCGATTTATAATCAAAATTATTTTCATCTAATTTGCATTCTAATGAGAATTATTTGGCTTAATGATTTTGCTTTTTTGCTTTTTTTTCTTCGAAAAATTTTTAAACATTTTTTCTTATAAATTTTTTTTTTCCTTTCAAAGGCCTCTCCTAAAAAACCATCAGTTGCATTTGATCTTTTTAGTTGTTACATTCTCAAGTTTCTATTCTGTAACCAAAACACTGACCCCTTCGACAGACTCCACGAAGTAACCAAGAAGTGGAGAGTGATCATCTCCACAGCCAACTACATCAACTATTACCCCGAAATCCACCATCCATGGATCCAACTTTCTATCTTGACTGCAATACCTAACATTGCTGAATTGGTAGAAACTGCTTATTCTTCTTTAGTTAAATTGAAACTTGAAGAAATCTTGAGTATTTCTTGTGTCAAAAATTTGTTGAGGCTCGGAGTTTCTTTGGGTGATGTTACTGAGTTGATTTCTTATTTGCCTTTTTACATCAACTATTCTCCCCGCAAACCTTCTTCCTCCAAACTTAAATCTCCGCCTCCCAAAAATAAAACCAAGGGGAATTATTATAAAAGTCCTCATTCTTCTTTCTCTTCAAAGTTGGAAGAAAGTGAAGAGACCATAGATCTGAGTCTTGTGGAGTCTACTGAAGAAATCATTGTGAATGAGGAAATTTCTTGCAAAGATTCTTCCGATAAGACAACTAGTTGGGGTTCTTCTTTTTCTAGCTTTTTAGGAATCAAAAAGACCAGGGCCAATGATAACCTTTCTAATTTTAGTGCTTCTGAAGAGGATTTGAAGTATAAAGAGTTGGAACTCAATTTGAGAGAAAAGGAACTTCGGGACAAAGAAAATCTTTTGGAGAAGAGGATGAAAGAACTTCAGTTACTCGAAAGTGGTATTAGTGCAAACCAAAATGGTGATTAGTTACTACTTTTTGGATTTATAAAAAAAAGGAAATATAATAATACCCTTTTTTTTCTATTTATTTGTAATAAAATAAAAAATTTTTTTGTTGAGAAAATTAAAAAAAAATTAATTTGAATTATAATTTTAATTTTTATTGACACTTTTCATGAAAAAATTAGTGATACAACAATTGATTATTTTAATCAAAGGTTTTGGAAATATTTTCTCTGATTTTTTCGAAAAATATTTAACGCAAACCATGAAAGTGAAGATTTGTTGTTTTAAATCTTCTTTTAGATATCTGTGAGTATTATAATCCCAAAGTGTTCCGTTATGGTATTTCTCCCAGAAGTTGGTATCCTTGTAATGTGCTTTGAAGTATTCAACACTTAGATCTCCACAAAGAAATGACAATGCCATTTTTTCAAGTGAATCAGGTGGAATCTTATTTGATTTAAACAAATCAACAAAAACATGTATCTTTTATTTTAAAAAAAAATCAAATAAAATTAAAAATTAAATTTCATTGAAATTTCACCTTGTTTGAAATAGAATAAAATTTTGCACCGTTTGTAATTAAAAAATCAGGAATTTCCATAAAAGTATTTTTCAAACTGCCCAATATGAAAAGGGGAGAGGTTTGATTGATATTCTTTGTGTTGATATCTGATTTCATTTCTACCAAATACTTGAATATTTCCACATTCACATCTTTGAGGCAGTTGTGATAACATAATAGATTCAATGGATTATCATAAGTGCAATTCTTTGCATTCAAATCTGCTTTGTTCTCTGCCATCAGCTTTACTATCTTTAAAGTTGCATTCTTATTCGAACATATCAGATGAAATGGGGTATTATCATCGATATTAATTGCATTAATATTTGATTTTTGTTGAAGAAGGAATGTTATAAACTCCACTAAAAAAATTAAATTAAATGTTGGAAAAATGAGAATTAAAAAGAAATGTATTTTCTATCCATTCGTAATATCAGTAAAGTAAGTATTTTTGAATTAAATTTGAGAATCTAAATATTTATTCTTACAATTTATTTTCGAATGTTGGCTTGCTATATGAAGAGGTGTATTTTCACTGTTGTCTCTGGAATTGATATCTGTCTTGTTTTCGATCAGCTCCTTTATTTGTTCCAACATGATCTCTTTCTCTTTACATTTAAAATGCAATGGAAACTTTTTCCTCTTATTGATATGCTTATCTTCAAAATCTTCACTCATTTTTTTTTATTTTTTTTTATTTTTTATCAAAAGAAATGAAATGAATGATGAAAAAATCAATGCTAACATTATTGAAAATCAAAGATTAATTGTGCAAAAAAATAAATGCTAATCCTTTAATAAAATAGGATGTTGTTTTGATTCCATTTTAAATCAAAAATTTAATTGATATTATGGCATCCTGCATATATAAGATATATAAATATTTTAAAATACAGATTAAATTTATCTCAATGTAGATTATTGGTTGATCTTATGATGGATCTGAAAATAATATTTATGGATCCATAAAGTATTTAAAGTCTTAAAAAAAAAAATTCATAATAATAATTTAATAAAATAAAATTTTTTTTCAAAAAAAAAAAAAATCAACATAGAAATGCAGTAAGATCATCTTTGAGAACATAAGAGAATTTGGCAACTTTACATTCTGAATTCCATTGTTGGTTGGAAAGAGAAAGAGGTTGCAAAATGCTTAGGAAATCATCTAAATAGCAATGTGAATTTGAATATTTGCAACCGGGAATGTTCTTTTAAAAAAACAAAGGATATTAAAAAAAAAAACAAAATTAAAAAATTAAAAAAATAAGTTGAAAGTAAAATAATATTTTTTTTTCTTTTTACCAATCTATTTCCTTGATAAAAAATTTCAACATAAGGTTTTCCATTGAGATCTTTCCAATATTCAAAAACTTGAGGAAAAAAAAAATTAAAAATTGAAAATAAGAAAATTTTAATTCAATATGAAATTATTTTTTATTTTATTTTTTATTTTATTTTTTATTTTATTTTTTATTTTATTTTATTTTATTATTTATTTTATTTTATTTTTATTTTTATTTTTTATTTTTTATTTTTACCTAAATGTGCAGCAAAAGGAGGCCAATAAGATGCTTGTGAGTAAAGATTGAGAGAATTTAAAACGAGTCCGATAGAAACATCATGAGCAGAATAAAGAGAAAATTTGTAAGAGGACGTATTTGAAACTCTTATTAAAAATAAAGTTTAAAATAATAAAAATTTTTTAAATAAAAAATCAATAAAAAATAATAAATGAATAAATAAAAAATCAATAAAAAATAAAAAAATAAAAAAAATAAAAAAAATAAAAAAAATAAAAAAATAAATGAATATTTATTTTAAATTTAAAAAAAAATTAATAATTTTTTTCTTATTTACCTTGCATTTATTGCTGCAACAAAATCAGTGTAAAATCTTCCAATACCTGTCGAAAAAAAAAAAAAAATTGTTTGTTTAATTGATGAACTTGTTTAATTGGGTTTTATTTTTATTTTACCAAGCTTGGAAATATTGTTTTGTCCGTATAAAACTCCTAATTGCTAAAAGATAAAAAAAGAAAAAAAAAATAAAATTAAAAATAGAAATTTAACAAAAAAAATTTGAAGAAAAAATACCAAAGAGCAAACATCAACTATGTCATTAACCATTTCTTTAAAATAAAAATAAAATAAATTTATTGAAAAAAAATAAAAAATAATTTAAAATAATTTAAATTTATTGAAAAAATAAAAATTTAAAATATTTTAAAATAATTTAAAAAATTAAATATAATCAAAATAATTCAAATAAATAAAATCAAATTTTAAAAATGAAATAAAAAATGAAAAAAAATGAAAAAATAATTTAAAATAATTAATTCAAATTAAATAAAATAAAATAATTTAAAATAAAATTAAAAAATAAAATAATTCAAACAATAAAATCAAAATTTAAAAATGAAACAAAATATTTATAAAATTTAAAAAAAATTTAAAAAAAAATAAAATTAGAAAATTAATTTAAAATAATTAATTCAAATTAAATAAAATAAAAATAAAAATAAAAATAAAAATAAAAATAAAAATAAAAATAAAAATAAAAATAAAAATAAAAAATAAAAA
>JAMYWO010000164.1:0-30161 GCA_024220525.1 Cochliopodium minus
GTTGGAAACAAATCTTTTCAATTCATGGGATCATTGGATGGCAATCACTATAGAATCTCAAATGTTTATATTTTATAAGATATCAATTTCAATCGAACATATAATGGAATAATTGGATACGGAAATGGTTCATTTAAGAAATTTGGTAAAAGAATTTGAATAACTTTCCTTATAAACTATCATGTCCAAATATTAAAAATAATAAAATATTGGTTGATAAAGTTTCATCTAAAGAAAAATATTGGTTGGAAATTTTTAAAAATCATTGATTATTGGAATACAATTAAAATAAGACAATACAAAAAGAAGAAACTATAGGAACAAAATTTTAATTATTTTCTATCAATTTGTCTAATTGAACTTTGATCTTCTTGTCTTTAAGTATTTGGTAAACAATCGAAGCAGTAGGCCTGTCAAAAATGAAAAAAAAATTTAATTTTAGAGGAAATTAATCTGTTACCTTTCGTTCGGATCATAAAGAGTCATTTGTTTGAGAATGGTAACAAACATGGGAGGGCATTTGTGAACGTCAGGGACAGGAATATCTGGTATCTAAAGAATATTAATACTTTTGTGATTTTTTTAGAAATTAAAATAACCATTTCGTTGCTTTTGAACTTTTCTATTACTTCGTGTAAAAATTGGATGTGAACATTATGATAAGCATTTTTTCCTAGGTAAATCTTTGTCAATGAAAATTTAGAATTTTTCCTAAAAATAAAGCTTTTAAAATAATTAACTTCAATAAATAAAATCCCCAAAGAATAAATGTCTGCAGATTCCCCGTACTTTGAGCTTATAATTATTTCCTTTTCTAATATAAAAAAATTCTCCAAAAAAAAAAAAAAAAAAAATTTTACAGGGGCCATATAAAAAAGTGTTCCAGCGTCCTTTGTCATAGTGTTTTCTTCATATTTAGAAACAGAAACTCTTGAAACACCAAAATCTAAATATAAAATTTACTTTTTAATCGGAATTTCATTTTGTTGAATTTCATTAATTTTTTTTACCAGCTAACTTGAACATCCCCTCTTTATTGACCAACACATTAGAAGGCTTGAGATCCCTGTGAAGAACGGGTGGGTCAAAAGAATGGAGGTACTTCATGGCATTGCATATTTGGGTGCAACATTCCAACTTTGTTTTGGGATTCATTTTTTTAATTATTTTCTCAACATCTGTGTCCATGAGCTCTGTCACCAACCTTTATAAAAAAAATAAAAAATAAAAAATTTGTCTTTATTTAAACAAAAATGAATATAAACTCAAATTATTTGTATTTCTTACATGAGCTCGTCTGAATGGACACATATCCCATAAATTTTCAAAATGTTTTCATTTTCAAAAGTGGACATCAATTTGATCTCCTTCAAAAACTCTGCGAAAAAGAGTTCACTCATTTGCAATATAGTTTTGGCAGCCACATTTTTCCCTATTTTAAAAATATTAACCATACAACATTCTCATTTTTATTTTTCTTTGTGTTAACCTTTGTAAACTCCTTTTCTTACGAGTGCTTGTCCTCCTTTCCCTATTGTTTCACCTAATATCAATTTTTTAGGGT
This sequence comes from Cochliopodium minus, assembly GCA_024220525.1. Taxonomy (NCBI): domain Eukaryota; phylum Discosea; order Himatismenida; family Cochliopodiidae; genus Cochliopodium; species Cochliopodium minus. Next base: position 1,565 of record JAMYWO010000164.1, read on the forward strand.
TAACTTTTGGAACATTTTCATCGTTCAAAATTGAATTCAAATTTCCTATTAATAGAAAATTAAACAAAAATGAAAAAGATTGATTGATGAAAAAAAAACCTTGAATTGAATTTTCATTGAAATTTGGCAATAATATGTAATTTCTAGATTTGTTTTTGTTTTTTTTGTAAAAAAAGACAGAAATACAAATAATGAGCAGCAACACAAGTAATACAACCAAACCCAACAAAAAAATTCTAAAAAAAGTCCATTCAAATGAAGAATAATTAATAAGATCCATCGCTTGGACACCCGAAGATGTAGCAACAAAGTATTCATTACTAGCTAATTCAAAAACAAAAAAAAAAAAAATCTTAAAAAAATTATTATAATATTATAAAGTTTACCTTGTTGATAGTATATTTGTTCAATACCAGTTTTACTATTAACAGTGAGAAGATAAACGGTTTCATTGATGGCTGATATAGCGATTTGGTTGACTATTTGATCGTTTGTTTGAAAGAATTGAAATCTTTGATTTATGTTTTGTGAGAACTCCCTTTCTGTGATGTTGTATGCAGCAATATTCGTCATTGAGAGTGTGGAAGCCCTGTTAAAAATTTCATTTTTGGGAGATAAATTAAATAATAAAATAACTTTAAATTACACAAAATTGAAATCTCCTCCTAAATATAATATATCTCCTTCAACATTTAGAGTTATTATATTGGAAGTAGGTAAGGTGGGACCTTTAATGGGAATGAAAGTTCCGTTCGTGTTGTTTGGGTCGGGTACTTTATACATAAGCAGGTTTGTAAAGTTAAAACCTTAAATTAAAAAAAAATAAAAAATTTGAAATAAAAAATTTGAAATAAAAAATAAAAAATAAAAACAAAATAAATGGTACTCGTGGTATTGAATGTAAACTTTCCTCCAATAAAAATATAGCCGTTATAAGCTGCCAAAGAAACGAAATCACCATTATAAGAAGGAGAGTTTAAAATCAACTGAAATTTACTATCGATCCCAAAATCTGAGTCAAAGGAGAAAATCTCCAAAGAGCTCGATCCTCCCTGAACCAAAAGATAACCAATTCCTAAAAAAAAAAAATTTATTTGAAATATTCAAATAAAAAAATAAAACTAAACGTTACAAATTATCGAATCAAATTTGTAAAATTTATTTTTTACCTGTCAATTGATCAACTGCCATTACATTTAAATTTCTCTGACTTCCATTGGGCAAATAAATGCAAGTCATATCAGAACTTACCTGACATTGCCTCTTGCAAACCTTTACATAAGCAGCGCTGTTGAATCCGAGGAACACATAGTCTTTGTAGTTTGAGAAATACACAGAATAAATTCCCTTCTCATTATGGACTTCAATAATCTCTTCCCAGTCATAACCTATTATAAAGATCATGAAAATAAATATTTTTAAAAAGTGATTTTTTTTTTTTTTTTTTTTTAATATAATAATGTTTAATTATTTTTAATGAAAAATAATTTTAAAAATATTTTCAACATTACCATCCCAAAAAGCTATCGAATTCAAGTTTTGTTCTTCTATGGAAGTAAACTCTCCAAAAACGTAAAAGGAGTCAACACCGCAAGACTTGATGCTTTTGATGGAGGGGGTATAATACAAGTTGGAAACGTTAGAGAAAGTAGTGACGTCAGAGTCAATGTAGAAAGTTCCATTAATGGAATAGATATTGTCATAGTCAGGTTTCACTCGAGTGACAGTATAATTATTTGAGTCGTAAAATAATGATGGAGAAGGGTAATAAATGCTATCTTTAAAAAAAATTTTTGAAGAAGAGAAATTTAATTCTCATATTTTACCTTTTGTAATACTAACAAATCTCTTGTTTAGATTGCTTATTGACAAATCAGCATATTGAAAAGAAGGCATCTTCACATTCGAGAGTAAAATCCTTTGATATATTTTTATTAAATTTGCTAGTTTATTTTTTTTTTTTAATATTTACCATTTTTGGTTGTCATTCTCATTTAAATATTGAATAGTTTCATTTTGGATGTTGAACAAGAAAATTCTCCCATTTTCATCGCTATCAATGTAAAATGCTCCGATATAATAAGGATTGTTGACAATTTCCAGATTTCCTGTCACATTTTCATAAGAGAAACTTCCATTGTACAGATTATTTGTGTACTTCAAAACTCCTAGTTCAGTCAAAAAGTAAGACACCTTTCAAATAAAACAATATAAATTCTTGATGTGATTAACATATTTTACAAGATAATCGATATTTTGAAATTTATAAAAAATTTTTTTACTATTATTTGATCAGATACATATTTCCCTTTTACTCCATGATAAACTGTACCAAAAGTGTTGTTATATTTGAGATCAGAATTGAAGCATTTCTGCATAGGATCGTACCAATGAAAATTAGAAATTTTCTCACTACCGTCACAATTTTTTAAGTTGACCTCATTGTACAACAGGATTGTTTCGCCTACCCAACCCAATACATTATAACAACAAGGTGAATTCGTTAAATAAGTAGTCCATTGTCCTTCAATAAAATCATAAGATACCAAATTAGGGTATAGTTCGTCGTTGAGATATTGAATATAGATTTTGGAGATTCCGTCATAGGAGGTGGTTGCGCAGTTTGTGTAGTCTTCGATCCCGTTTCCCATCACGTCACAAAACCTCGTTGTTAGATCACATCTCATGATGTTGTTGGCAGGAATGTCTCCCAAAGATTGTATTTCTCCAATCAAAATCACTGTATTATCTATTTAATTTAATTTAAAAATCATTCAATATTTATTTTTATAATAGGATAATTCAATCATGAATTTTCTTTTTTACTCGACAGCTTGATGACATAATCAATGGATTGACAATTTATATTTGGGAAATAGATTTGAGGAGTGCCATCTTGAGATAATAAAATGAGATTGCTGATAACTTTATTATCTAGCAGTGACATTTTGCCATAAATGAAAACATAATCTTGTCCATTCAGAGTGATATGCGTCAATCCCCTCATATATGATTCATTCTGTATGTATCCCTTGGAAATAGCCTTCGAAATCATATTATTTTGAGAAAAATAAAAAAATCCATTGTTGTTGATGGTATTGGTTGGATTGTACATTATCAAACCCTCTTTCATAAATACAGAAACCAAAAGAATGAAGAAAAAAATTATTTCTTTCATTTTTATTTTATTATTTTTCATAAATCTGTTTTTCATAAAACAAAAATGAAATTTTATTTTGATAAATCGAAAAGATACAATTGCCATTCTCAATAATCTATGATCCTATAAGTGAAATCGATCATTTTTCCGTTGTGCTCGGGAGTCATGAAATCCAAAATGTTCAAAATCCTGAGAGCACCAATAAAAGGGGATTCAGCAATACCATTGCCATAAAAAGCAAAAGAACCTTTTTTTTTTAAATTTAAAAAAATAAAAATGAAATTCTTTGAAAATTTTCGAAAATAAAAGATTTTATTCACCAGAAGCAACGAATCCAGGGTTCCCTGTCGCCAACATCACATTGTGTTTTTCATAATCAAGAGAAACATTTTTAACCAAAGCATTCAAAGCAGTCAAAGAAATTCTTTTAAAAAAAGAAAATTAAAGTAATTTGAAGAAATAATGTTTTTTAATTTGTCAAATTTTACCTTGTTGCATAGACCCTTGAAGAAAAATTATCGGACATAGAAGCGAGTCTACTTGAAATAACCAACACTTTGGGTTTAGTTTTTAAAACAAGATCATTGAATACTTGTAACACATACATTACTAAAGTAAAATAAACAATTTAATTTAATTATTTGATTAAATTAATAGAAAAAAAAAAATGAAATTTACCAGAAAAAAAAACTTGTCCCATTGCTACATCAATAGAATCTCTCTTTTGGCTCTCTATGGTTTGCTTTGGATCAAACCCCTCAATATAATACACATAAACACCAGTTAAAAGTATGTCGAGTTTTTTTAACCTGAAAATGAAAAAAAATAAAAAAAATTTTAAAATTAAACAAATAAAAACAAATAAAAACAAAAATAAAACAAATAAAAACCAATAAAAATGATAAAAAAAAATTTAAAAAAAAACCCTTTTTCTACACAAAGTTTGTATGCATTTTGTAAGGAATTGATATTGACGGGATCGTAAGCTATTGAAGTAACAAGGTTTAGAGTGGAAACTTCTTTGAATGCTTCATCCACATCAAATTTTTTGTCTCCTTCATCATACAAAGCAAAAACTTGGTAACCTGTAAAAAGATGATTAAAATAAATAAAAAATAAAATATAAAAAACTACTAAAATAAATAAAAAATAAAAATAAAAAAAATAAAAATAAAAAATAAAAAATAAAAAATAAAAAATAAAAAATAAAAAATAAAAAATAAAATAAATAATGAATGAATAAATTAGATTAATTAAACCAAGAGAGGCAAGTCTTAGTACAAGATGTGTAGACATGGCGAGATTAGCATTGGTAACGACAGCCACCAATCCCTGGTCTTTATGAATAGGGGAGATTTTCGAATAAGACTGTTGGGAAGAAACAGATGCAATATTCATATTAATTTTTTCGTCTGTAAAAATATGATTAAAATAAATAAAAATAAAAAAATAAAAAAACAAAAAATAAAAAATCAAAAAATAAAAAATCATTAAAAATAAAAAATAAAAAATAATAAAAATAATAAAAAATAAAAATAAAAAATAATAAAACAAAAAAACTACCAAAATACATTTTCTTCCTTAATTGATAAGATGGATCAAGATTCTTCATATATTTTTGAGAGATCTCTCGTTTTTTCTCTTCTGGAATTTTCAAATTATCGAGTTTGAAATGAACGAGGTTCTTGAAAGGATAAATGTACTCCAAGAAGTTTTCGCTGAGATTTTCTGTTCTAATGAGAAGAGATCTGAGTGACTGAGCAAGGTTTGATTCGCCCCAAGCTAATATGAAAAAAATAAAATAAGAAAAATAAAATAAAATAAAATAAAAAAACAAAAAATAAAAAAATAAAAATTTTAATTAAAATAACCTTTTAAGAACTCTGGATTGGTCGCTAAAAGTTGATTGGTTGTTCCGTTCAAAGTGTCAATTTGATCTAAGTTTAAATCTTTCAGTGAGATCATATCCAAGTTATAAATTAACTAAAAAAAAAAATTATAAATTAAAAAAAATTAACTAAAAAAAATTAACTAAAAAAATAAAAAATATTTTTGAGAAATAAATAAAAAATAAAAATTACATTATGGGTTATTGCAAGTTTTCTCAACTTTGGAAGCAATGCAACAGACCTGGCCACATTTTCGTTGTAGAACCAACCTTTGAAGGTCCTCAAATTGGGAAAGTAAAAATTATTGCTCTTGGTGTTTCTCGAAGTGACCATGAAAGTCGAAGAAATTTTACGGAGATAATATCCACATTTCTCCGCTATCACTCCAAAAATCCCGGTTGTGATGGTTGTATTTTTGTTTGCTTTGAATTTGACCAAAGTAGGTTCGTTCTTGAAAAGACTTTCAAAACCTAAATGAAAATTTTTTTAATATTTTATATTATTTTTTTTATTGTTACTTTTTTTGTTATTTTTATTTATTTAATTTATTATTTTCATTTTTATTTCATCAAAACTTCTTTTTTTTAAATCATTATTTGAAAACATGTTCAAAAAATTTTTAAAAAAAAACTTTTTTTATTTTTTTATTTTAATTTTTATTTATTATTATTTTTATTTTTATTTATTTTTTTTAAAAAAATTTACCTTCTTCGGATACATTTGGGCAATCAAATACGTTGAGTTCTTTGAGCTTGGGATGTAAATTGGAGATGTAAGAAAACCCTTCATTGGTTACGTTGCTGTCTGTAACTCCGAATTTGACGAGGTTTTTTAGTGTCGTACACAAAAGTTTCATTATTTGATCGTTTATATTACAATTGTAGACTTTTAATTCCACCAGATTGTCCTGATTAAATGAAAAATAATTTAACAAAAAATTAAAAAATAATTATTAAAATTAAAAATGATAAAAATAAAAAATGAATACCAATTTATTGATTATGGATTCAACTTCCTTTAGTATTATATTTGATTTATAGATTTTAAATTTGAGCAAATTTTCAAACTTAAAGTTTTTTAAATGCTTGAATTCCACAGAAGAGATAGTTAGATGCTCTATTTTCCCGCAGCTGGAAAGTTTGGATAAGGAGAAGGCGGATAGTCTCTCACATAATTTTATACGGAGCACTTTCAAGGTACTTAATGAATTTTCGAGAATTCTTGAGAATGTCTTGTCCCTTTTACAAAAAATAAAAAATAAAAAAAATGAACAACAAAAAAATTAAAATTTAATAAAATTTTTAATTAAAAATATGAAAAATGAAATAAAAATTTTTACGTTATTAGAGTTGATTGAATGTCGAGATATTCAAGATTGTTATTGTCCAGAGAAGACAAAAATTGATCTCCAACACTTTTGCAATAACGAAGATCAAGTTTGGTGATAGATGTCGGCCACTTGATCGAAATTTCATCATTAAAATTTTCGTTGCATCTGGCTAAATAATTATGATTTATTTAAAAAAATTGGAAATGTAAAAAAAAAGAATTATTTTACCTTTAAACTCTTTCAATTTTTGAAACTTTTGTACTTCTAAAAAAATTTTTTAAAATCAAACAATAAATTAATTTTAAGAAATTAAATTTTGTTAACCCGATATTCCTTTGTTTGTTATTTCACAGCAATGGTTAATAGAAAAATACTCCAGCTGGCCAGAAAATTCTCTTGCAACGAACTCAATGTCGCAGTCTTTCAACAAACAAAGAGTTATGTCCAAGTTATTAAGACAAGGGAAATTGTTTCTGTTGAAATTTAGTTCAAAATGAGAACCTATCAACCTCGAACAGTTTTTAACTTTAAGAGTTTCCAAAGAAGCAATCTGGGGTAGGCGATCTAACTTGGAACATTTTTTCAAATAGAGGCATTTCAATTCTTTGAGTTTGGAGAGATGTGTGAGTGAATCAGAGTCGATCATGCTTGGCCCTAAGGTGATTTGGGTCAAGTTGGACATGGTTGAGAGACTTTGAATTCCGTCGTTTCCGAGGTTCCAATAATTTCCCAAATATATTTCTTTGAGTTTGGGAAACCACCTTAAATGAAAAAGTTTAAATAAATTTAGTTTTTTTAAAAAATCCAATAATGGTACTTTGAAAAAGTTTTTAAGGTTTCGTTGGTCAACATTCCACTATCATTCATATGCAATGTTTCTACGACATTGTGGTTTGACAAAATGTCCAATCTGTCCAAAATCAGTTTATCTTCATTCAAAAAAAAAAAATTGAATAAATAAGAATTTATATTTAAAAGTGCAATAGCTCACCTGTAATGGATCCCTTGATGTATCTCGAAACATCCAAAATTTTGAGTTTTTCAAAAAAAAATTTCATTCTCCCAAACAACGTGGTACAATATCCAGACAACTCCAACAAGATCCTGGTGACACAGCCCTGCTCTTGAGCAAAATTTTCAGAGATGATGTTCAATATTTTGTTGTAGACGTGCTCATTGTTGATCACTATGATAATATCGTGGTTTTCTTCTGTGATGAAGTTGGTAGATTCCCACGAATATCTAGAAATATTTTCCTAAAAAAAAAACAGAATATAAAAATAAATAAAAAACAAAAACAATAAAAAAATGTTTTTGATAAAACAATATAAAAATAAAAATAATGAAGTTAAAACAAATCAACTAAAAAATAAAAACAAATAATAAAACAAAAAAATCAAAATAAAAAACAACAAAAAACAATAACAAAAAAAAAATAGTTTACATATGTAATGACGGCCAATTCTTCAAGAAACGCAACTTTCTTTGGAAACTCTTCTTTCTCCGTGTACTTCTCTAACTTTTTATATACACGTACAATCTTGTCCAATCTCTTGGTGGCACCATAAGAATTCCTGAAAAGAGAGAGTTCTTGCATGATGTTCTTGATTTTGATGTATTTGAATTTTGGCGGCAAAACTTCTTCATTGAACTTTGCGAGCTTGTAGATTTCAGAGAAAATCTCTTGTGTGTAGTAGAAATACTTTTTGAACTTTTGCATCCACGTCTCATTTTTGAAAAACTCTTTCTGAGCCAACGCAAAGTTTAATGTGTAAATCCTGAGTTTCAAGTAACTAATTCTATCGATGGTGTTCCCCCTGGAACCTTCATCCATCATTTTAGAAGCCCTATGAAAAATCAATTTAAATTTTTTTGAATTAAATATGTTTCATGAAATACCTGATGATCATTTTTAATTTTTCTTTGATATCTTTTTTGCTGGATATTGCCTTTAAATTTTAAATGAAAATATCTTTAGAAAAAAAATGTTATTTTACTTGTTTCAGTAAGTTTTTTCCACTCGCTATTGAAAAGAATTTGATCCCTTTCACGTTAGAAGTTATAGTGTCAAAGTCTTCGTAAAAAAACTCAGAATCAAAGTTGTTGTAACTAATTTGCAGGTCTTCAAATTCATCTTTTTTCATTCTTTTACTTTCATAAACTACAAGCCTTTTCATCACATCTTTACCCAAATGAACCCCTAAAAAAGGTAATTTTGTACAGAGGATCAAAAATATTTCATTTTTTTTTGGAAATTTTAAAGACCTATTTTTTCTGATATCATTTTGAAAACATCCGAAATTAGCATTCCTTTAACAAGATTATATGAAGAATCTTTCTCTTCCTCTGTCAATGAATATTCCCCAAATTTTTCCCTATTGTTTTTAAAATAAGACAAATTAATATTTTTAGTTAAAAAAAAAAATTCACATAATTCTTTTTTTGATTTCATTTGTGTTTTTTAGTAGAGAACTGCTAGGGTCAAAAAACTCTGCATAAAGTTTGAGGGTGATCTTCAGAAAAAGTTCATTCTTGAAAATCCCCATTTTTTCTCCTTCTTCCCTGAATGACCTATTAAAAAATAGATTTAAGAAACAAATTTTAAAAATAAATTCCAAATAAACAAACTCTTTCAATAAGGTAGCACATGATCTACAAATCCTGTTTTTTTTAAAAAAAAAAATATCAAGAATATAGGTAGTTGGAAAAAAAAGATTTACATTTCGTACAGAGCCTGCTTTTTGATCTCTCTATTTACCAAATGAGATCTGACAAGCCCCAAATACCTTGCATTAATTCCTCTTTCTTTCATTCTCTTTCAAAAGAAATAAAAGAATGCAAATTGTAAAATGTTGATTTTTTTACCTGTGAGAGCCAAGTGAGGTCATACTCTTCTTTCTCGTCGGGTAGTTGAATAACTTCACAAAACTTTGGAATTCTTTCTTCACGAAGGACTCTCGATGCTTCCAAAATCTAAAAAAAAAATTATGATGAAAAAAATTATAATGAAAAAAAAAAAATTACTTCTTTGTTGTGTTCCTTTGCTCCATTAAGCCCAAACCTTGAAAATGCATCACTACTCAACGGTTTTTTATACCACTTTATGAACTCGGGCCTGAATTGTTGATAGAAAATGGAATTAGGGCTGGACATCAAAAAATCAGGAGGAAACAATCTGAAATAAGATAGATTCAATAAAAAATGAACGAATTATATTCTCAATTAAAACATACCTAGCAACATCCACGAAATACAGATTTCCATCCCTCCCTTTATGTATCTCAATGTCACAAGGACCATAACACAAGTGCTTGTTGTGTTGAGAGTCAACGCAGTAATGTGGCTTCAAATAATATACCTTGCTGATGTATTGCATAATTGTGTTTGCATCCTTGTTTAAATCCAATATTGTTCTTCCACCTTTGAAAATTGAAAATTTTAAAAAAAACTAAATCCAAAAAAAAACTACCATCCTGGGAACCATATACCAAGGAATTACCACCAATAGGAAGTAAAGCCTGTACTATAAATAAACGTGATTAATTTAAATATCAAAGTTTTCTTTCCAAATAATTTACCTGACAAACTGTAACCCAAAAAATCTATTCTGCAAGCAAGAGATATTTTTAGCAATTGGCCAGAACACTTTGTTGCAACATCAAAAAGAGCGGTCGTTGCTTTGAAACAAAATATTAAAGCGAAAAATTGTTTTTTTTTTTTTTTTAACCTTTAATCTCCAATCCTACAGATTTTTGGGCTAAATTATCATTTCTCTGGGAGCCTCCATATATAAACGCACCTGGTGCTATTTCAATATCTTATAATCAATTAATAATAATTAAATCAAAATATTAAATGTATTATACCCTGTGCAAATTTGAAAAGCATTCCATGAACTTCATTTAGTAAAAAATATATCAGCAAATTTTGATAAAAAAACAAAATATGCGATATTTACCAACAAATTTTTCTCCTCCAGCTATACCACCAAGTGATACAGGTTTGATTGTCTTTTTTGATAAAGGAAGAAATTTCTCAGAGATGATTATCTCTCCATATTTCTATTTGAAAGATTAAATATTTATAAAGAAAAATTTTTCAAATTTACCCTGGCATTGATATTGAAATTTTTTGTCAATGTGGATATCATTGAATTCTTCTCATCTTCATCATCCATTTTCAATATGTTCTGGAATTGTTCATTCCAGTCTGTATATGTTTTATAATCATCTTCTTGTTGAGATATATCCTCAATACTGGTGGATAAAAATATTCCATGTTGATGGGATGATTTGTTTTTGATGACGGGTTTATTTTCGGGAGTATCAACCTTTGAATAATAGTAGATATTAATTCTTTGTTGGTGGAAACAAAAATTTTAAAATCTATTTACAGATGATGAATCTATGATTGTGGGCAAATTACTATATGGGTCATAGGGATGATAATTATCATCCATTTTGGTTTGACCAAATAAATTTAAATCTGAAGTTGAAAATGAGCCGAATGTTGATGATGAATCAATGCTCTCATCCATTACAATCATATTGGAATAACTATTTGTATATTTGTCGTTTAATAATTGAGGATTGGAAGTGTAATTCGGCAATTCAGTTTTGTTTTTGGGGTTTTTGGCCAATGGTTGATAATCATTGGTATCATTCTCAAAAGATTCATCCAGATCAGATTCTGAATCCATATTAAAATTTACATTTGGGTTGTAATTATCATTGGATAGATATTTGAGATTTGAATTTGTCAATTGTTGATAAAAATTTTCTTCTATATCCATCTTTTTTTATTTTTTCAATTGTATAATATAGAACTGGCTATTTGTAAATTTGATTGGATCATATCTCTTTCCAATATAATTGATTGAATGGTATTTGATCAAAGATATATGAAAATTTCATTTTAATTTATTTTTGCATTCTCTGAACCTTGAAAACTGATTATAGACATAAAATAAGAAGGTATATAATTCATTGAAAAATATAGGAAATATTCGAAAAAAAAAAAAAAAAATGGAATACAAACAAACAACTATTTATAGTTGTCTATCAGAATCAACATTCATAAAAAAGGGTACATACTATTTTTCCCTTAAATAAATATCATTATTTTTTGAATTCAAAGATAATCAAATATTTGGAGCTGGTGACCAACTTTTTGAATACAATTCCTTTATTAATATTGAATTTTGACAAATCTCATCATTAGGAAACATACAGAATCCTAACTGCAACAAAAACCTATTCCAACCAATAATTTGGTTGGATCCCTTCATAAAGAAACATGGAATGAGATCTATGAGGAGTGGATATGATCATTTCTTACTCATCACGAAAGACAATCAGATAATAGGTAAACATATATCAAATAAATCGTTTATATTTGAAATAAAATTATAAAATGTAATATAGCATGGGGAAGAAATTATAATGGTAAAAGAATGAATGGATCCATAAATGAACATTAATATTAATTGATTTTCTCAAAAAATAGGCCAATTGGCATTGAACAGAAAGATGGGGGGTGCAATCATGCCTGTATATATTGTTCCATCATTAAAGATGACAGGAAAGATTAAGGGTTCACCAAAAAATAAAATTAATAAATTTTTTTTAATTTAAATTTTCGTTAAAGATGTGAGAGCTGGAGGAGAATATGTAAAACATAAAAAATTAATTCAATCAGAATAAAGTATATTTCAAAATCATATTAATAAAACTTAAGAGTGCTATTCTTTCAACAACTGGAGAACTATGGACATGGGGTATTTTTTTATTTTAAATAATTTTATTTCATTTTATTTATTTTTTAAAAAATATTTTTATTTTATTTATTTTATTTTTTATTTTGCATTATTCTTATTTAGGGAGAAATCACGATTTTGATTCAGGACAAGATGGCACACAAAATGAAATTAACAAAGTGAATTGCCCCGAACCATTGATTGCAATCAGAACAGGCTACTCATTTGGAATAGGGGTTGGTGTTTCAGGTACCTTGGTAAAAAAAAAAATTAAAAAATTTTAATATCAAAACAAATAAACAGATAAATTAATTTAGTATGGATGGGGTAAAATTTTTTAATTTTATTTTAATTTTTTAAATATTTTTATTTTATTTTTACATTTAAAAATTTTGAATTTTAAATTTTTTTTTCTATTTTGTGTTATAAAGGCGACAATTCAAAGGGAGCTATCACTTCCGACAAAAACTACAAAAAAGAGGTTTTAAAAGTAGACAAACCCTATTTTTACAAAAATGTACTGGATATTTCATGCAGCAGAGATGCAGTGTTTGTTCTCACATTAGACAACAAGGCACAACAAATTATTTTCTTTTTATTTTTTTTATTTTTTCTTTTATATTTTTTTTTTATATTTTATTTTAGGTATTTTTTTGGGGTTATTTCTGCAGAGAATTTTACAATGAGGCCACTTATGTCCCCTTTGATGTTCCCATCGAGGCTATAGGAACTGGCAGTAATTTCGTTGTTGCTGTTGATAAATTCAAAAAGGCACACCTTTATGGACATTTTCACAACAAAAGCGAACAGTTAAATAGTCCTTCAATTATTGGTATTAATTTTTAATTTTTTATTAATTTTTTATTTTATTTTTAATATTTAATTTAATTTTTCTTAATGTTTGATTTTTAAGATTTAAAATTTTCAGTAAAAAAAAATTAATTTCTTTTCAAAAAATTTAGGAAATAATGTTGATATGATTTTTTGTGGCTTTAACCATTGTATTATAAGAGAAACAAGTAATTTTTAATTTCGTTTAAAATAAATTTAACAAAAAATCACAAATAACAGACCAAAACGGGGAGGTGGTGTTCAAAAGTTGTGGACTAAAGAATGACGATGGGTTATTATTACGAGAAAAAAGCGAAAATGACATTCCACACAAATGGTAAAAGATTTTTTGATTTTTTAATTATTTTTTTAAATTTTATTTTTTAAATTTTTAAAACTTTTTTGACAGGTCCATTGCCATGGAAAAAAGAGATGTAAACCTCTTCGAATTCTTCCACTCTTCTACCCCTATACTCAACCACTGGTCCAAAACCTCTCACAAGTCGCTTCTTTTGACTGAACTGTTCAACAAGCAAGTGATCCAATTGCTCCTCTCCTTCAGGTTCTTGAAACATCATAGAAACTATCTCTTTCCTTCCACCTTGATCAATCTTCTCCTTCAATATTTATATGATTCTCATTTCTATTAAATGTTTATCCAAAAAATATCTTTCGATTTTTATTAATAGTATATTTTTTAGTATTTATTATGAGGGTCAATTTTTAAATATTTTTTGTTTCCTTTCTCAAAGAGAAAAAAGAAATATTTGTTTGTGGAGACAGCACAAGAGGGCAGCTTGGAATGAATTTTGGGGTCCACAATACTCCTTGCAAATTGGAATTCAATGGATTAGTGCTGCATAAAATTAAAAACTAAAAATTAAAAATTAAATAATAAAAATTTAAATTTTAGCTTTGAAGAAATGGTCAACTGAATATCATTGATACTTTGGGAAATTTTTCAAGGAGAGAGTTCTCACATTCTTATTGTGTTCCAAAATTTCTCATAATCCAACTAAACTTCCCAAACCTATCAAATACCTTAAATTCAAATTTTCATTTGAAGTTTTAATTAAATTATCAAATTTGAAAGATTATTAACAATATAGTTTATAAAAAAAAAAAAATGATTTTTATACATAAAATTAAATTTGCTGTCATATTTCTCCCATTGAGGAAGATGAAATATGTAAAATTAATAAAAAAAACTCGAATCTGAACATTTTTTTGAATTCCAACCAATGAAAAAAATTAATTTTAAAGAAGAGATCAACAACAGAATACAATTGGTTGGTAATTGGATTGATAACAATATATAACCACAATAAAATTCTTTATTGAAATTTAAAGGGGAGGAATTATATCTGAGGGAATTGGCCAAGGATTTCTCAATGATGATGTTGAGCGAATTGAATGTTAGATTGACACAGAGGATCATGGAGCTCGAGGAGATGCTTCAACAACTCACAACTTGCAAATGGATGGGGATGAATAGCGATGAGTTGATGATGGAGAAGCAGAGGAAGATGATAAGCGTGTTGAAGGAGAAATTAAAGAAATTATCCATCGAATTAGAAGAGATAAAAAAAAAAAATGGCACAAACAGTTTTATCAGGCCTATTGATACCTTAAATGTGCATCTTGATAATAATGAATCATCCTCTTCTGAGATGTTCCTCCTCTTAAAGTTCTATCAGATGGAATTAGACAAGGAGAAGAAGCTCAGCCAACAACAAGCTTCGATTATTCTCGAGAGGGAGAATAACAACAAGATCTTCGGCGAACAATTCAAATTACAAGTAAAAATTTACATCAACTAATTTTTACCTTCTTTTTTTTTTGAATAATTGATTTTTTTATTCAAATATATTTAAATTGTTTTATTTTTTAAAAAATTAAGAAAATTTTTATTTTTTTATATTTTTATTAAATTTCGATTTTTAATATTTAAATTTTTTAATTTTTGATTTAAAGAAATTTCAATTTATTTAATTTATTTTTATTCTTATTTATTTTATTTTAATTAATTTTTATAAATTGTTTTCAGACAGAAAATACTATCAAAGAATTGTTGCACGTTTCTGAGAAGTACAAGATAGAGTTGGAAACTTGCAAGAACAAAATTAAGCAAAAGGAAGAGACAATAGAAGGGATGCAATGTCAAATGAGCGAATTAAACAAGAACCATACAAAAATGAAAAAAATGATAGAAGAAGAAGGTATTCTATTAAAAAAAAATTATTTTTATTTTTATTTTAATTAATAATTTTTCATTTTTGAAACAAAGTTTCTTACGTAAAAAGCGAAATGAACAGCTTACACGACAGAATCAACACCATGATAAATTTCAACGATCAGTTGAAGTTGCAACACACAAGTGAGATTGGAGAATTAAAGGAACAGTTCCAAATTAAACTCGAGAGCAAAAAAAGTAATTAAAAATAAAATAAAAAAAAAATTATAAAAATAAAAAAAAAAAAAAAATTATAAAAAATATAAAAAATAAAAAATAAAAAAAAAATAGAAAATAGAAAATAGAAAATAGAAAATAGAAATATAAAAAATATAAAAATTTTGTAGAAAAATTAAACAGTTTTCACGAAACATCAACCCAAAATCTGATGAAGGATCACCTCTCTAAAATTGAGTCTCTTCAAGATTCTTTTCAAAAAACCCTCTATCAAAACAACTTGGACCATCAACTCCATCTCTCTCAAATACAAAAGGAGGGTCAGCAACATTGCGAACACCTCAAAAACTTGTTTGAAGAAAAATTGTCCGCCTCCAAAAATTTATTAGGGCAATTTGAAGAAAAAAAAAAGGTTTTAATAGTTTTTTCTTCATTTAAAAATAAATTTTGACTATTTTTTTTTGAGATTGAGGTAGATTTTTTGCTCAAGAAATTCCACTCAGAGTTTGAAATTTACACAGAGAAGTTCGATTACAAATATTATGAATTGAAAATTCAAAAGAGGGATCTTCAGTTTCAACTCTACAAATCATTCTTTCAAACTGAGGTATTTGAGCTTCATTCTTACAAACACTTTCTCAAGAGAAAATGTGCCCAGATTGATTTAAAGATAATGGAGAGTTCACAAAACGTGAAGAGATTGAAATCCAAAATTGATAACAAAAATTGAAAACAAAAATTCAAAAAGTTTCCAACATCAATTCTCCACATTTGAAAATTAAAAAATTAATATCAATATGAGTTTCTTTGTTAATTTTAGAAGGAAAAAATAACCATACCAGATGAAATATATAGGTTACGTTAATACTTATAATTGCAAAAAAAAAAAAACAAGAACAGTAAAAAAAAATGACAAATTAGAGACTAAGATTTATTTATGACCACTGCAAACCACAAGGGCAAGCAAACCAGAGTGGTTCATTCAAACAAACAAAAAAAAATAAAACTAAAAATTTTAAATTAAAGAAAAAATAAATAGCCTTTAAAAAATTTTTCACAAAAACTTCTCTATTGTGGACCTGTGATGTATTTGAGTGTTTTTCATATTCAAAAATTTTTATAATACTTGATTATTTTTATTTTTTTTTTACTCCGCAAACAAAAAAAATGAAATTTCATTTAAACTGAAATTAAAATTCCAAAAAAATTTTTAAATTCTTTGCAAAGTTTCTTAATTAATGTATTTTATCAATTTTTAGATTAAGCGGCAGTGAAATTCTGTACAGTGTTAAATAAAATAAAAATGAAAAATGAATCTCTCAAAGAATCTCTCAAAGAATTTTTAGAGAATAAAATGTAATGAGTATTATGATATAATAAAAGAATTCAAAGAGAAAGAAAATTTTTGACTTTGATCAAAGAAGAGAATTTGGATAAACTAGGATTTAAGATTAAACCCAAATTGAAAATATTAGAAGAAAAAAGGGCAAAAAAAAAATCCCAATCTCCTTTATAATTATTAATTTTTCTTTCATTTAGCAATTCCTTTTTCATTTCAAATATGAAGAAATAATTAAGAATGGAAAATAAAGAAGTGGTAGATTTGATCAATAACATTGATAGTATAGAAGAAAATGATAAGAAAAGATATATTGTGAGTTTAATTGATAATAAATTAACAACAAAAGAAAAATTGAGAAAGATAGATGAACTTCATTTGGGAAAAATAGGAATAGAAATTGGTGACAGATACTCAATTTTCGATTCAATAAAAGTAAATATTTATCTGGTTCAATTAATTCATCATAATTTATTTATTTTAAATTCACAAAATCGATCTTGTCAATCCATTTATCGTATAAATCTGAAAAATAGACATGTCCAAATATTACAACTTTGTTAGAGGATATAATATTTTTAATAACAAAATTTAAACTGTTGTAATATTTTTGGACATCTCCATCTGAAAAAGAGGAAATTTTAAATTTAAAAGTTTATAAAAAATATAATGGTATTCTTCATAGATTGATTCAAAAATAATTGGAGAATAGTATCTCTTTATTGATCTATTGTTAATTTAATTTAAATAATATTTTAAATCAAAAGATTATATTATTCTCTTACGATTGATTTTGATCGTTTTATTGTGGAATGGCAATCAAGATGAGCTTCCAAAGTTCAATAGTACCATATCTTTAGCAACCAAATCGAATAATTTGATTTCTTTTTGTTGATCAATTGAATATACTGGGGTGTTGGGTACATCTCCTCCTATCTTCAATGATCCATCCGATGAAAAATCCCATTTTTTGATATTCTCTTCCGTCAATTCACTGTAAATAATTTTGTCTGTATAATATGGGCTAATATAGGAGTGTAAAAGTTGGATTAGGGAAATTTAAAATATTTTGAAAGGATAATGAAAATTATTTGTTCTATGGTTAAAGAATGGGGAATATATTTAAATTTGGATTTATAATTTTATCTTTACCACATTCTTCCCACATGATCTTTTTCTTCACAAAAATAACAATAAGCTTTTCCTGTATCTCAGACATTTTTTTTTATTTTTCATTTTAATCAGAAAAAAATTTTTATGGGAACATATGTTTGATATAAAATTCATTTAACCAGTTCGAGAAGTAAAATAAGCAAATACTCGGAAAACTGGATCTGATTTAAATATTTCTTTTGAAGTAAACTTGTATTTATAATTAAAATTTATTTATTTTTTAATCACATACATTTTTCCTTGAATTGGATTTCATAAAGGAAAGGAAAATGTTTTTTGTTGGTTTCTTTTCCTCATTTCATTCTCATCAATAATCTCTTAATCCTTGGTGTTAAACCTTTTTTTTTTTTTAAAGTTTTTGCTTTTTTGTGAAATTGAAAAATTTGAAGATAAAAAAAAAAAAATAAAATGGATTTTGAAATTGATTTGAGTTATGGAGAATTTTTGATTGAAGCAAAGTTTAAAAAAATTGATAACTTTAAAGAATTATCAAAACAAATAAAGCATCATTTTTCAATAAAGAATGAGATAAAAATAAAATATAAGAAAGGAGAAAAANTATATAGGAATTTCAATATATATATCCAAAATTAAAATATCTCACATCAATATTGAAAATCTGATTATCATTTTAAGTGAACACCCCAGTTTTTCGGAAAAAATATAGCTATATCTTGATCATCTTTTTTGTATTTTGATCAAATCTCGTACCTACTGTTCAGACTATAAAAAAAAAAAAAAAAAACAATTGAAAATTTTCATCGTTCAAAATTTTTCGGACGTCTACAACCACAACCTCCAACCCCTAACTTTATTTGTTCACATGTTCAATAAACAACGAACAAAATAAAACAGACTACGCTTCTAGCCTCAGTTATTTACTTTATCTGTAGGTCAGGAGATATGAAAGTTTTGAGTTGACACTTGGAGACTCCACGAACCAAGCAATAGAAAATAACAATACGATTGTCCGTTCTTGTATTGAAAATACTTTGTCCAAAAGTGATCAGCATCTATTCAAAACAGTCTTATGTGATTTCTTGCAGATACAGATCTTTAGGATTCATGTATTTATCTTTATAGATAAGAGTACAGAGGGCAATTCTGGGCTTGATGATTCAAAAATTCTCAACAGAAAAATCTTCAAATTTACATCAAACCCTTTATTTCTGCTTTTTTAATAAATTCTTGAAGACAATTTTTTGTTGATTCGGCTTTGTCTTATATCAATTAAATTCAACAGGAGAAAATAGATTTAAT
Organism: Cochliopodium minus; assembly: GCA_024220525.1. NCBI lineage: Eukaryota > Discosea > Himatismenida > Cochliopodiidae > Cochliopodium > Cochliopodium minus. Next base: position 20,712 of record JAMYWO010000164.1, read on the forward strand.
TTTGTCATGATACAAACGATCACTAATTTGATCTAGTTTTATTGAAAGATTTACTTTCATTTTTAATAAAAGTGATGGGTGATGATTTATGTATATGGTTGGTAAAGTTTAGAATAAAAACAATAGATTATCATTCTTATCTAAATTTTCAGATAAAAATGATAGAAAAGTCGAAAACATACACAAGGTGAAAATGAAGGTCCTAGGATACTCTTTGAAATTCTACATTCAAGGTGGGGAAGACTGAAACAAACTAACAAGTAAACTAGATAATTAGGGCAATAATATAAATACTATCAAGAAAACTGTATAGGATACCCTATGGGTCTGTTTCAAAAGTTTAAAGTAAAAATTTTTTTTTTTAAAATTTTATTTTATTTTTTTTTTTTTGAAAAAAGGGTTTAAATCAAATTTTAAAAAGATTGTAAAAAAAAAAAAACATCAAAAAAGGTTAAAAAATTATTTCTTCAATTATTTTTCTTTCATCATTACATCTCAATTAATAATTTTTTAGAAAACAAGTTTTAAATTTGTTTCAATTGATTAAAAGTCTGAGTTTTTTTTCATAATTGAATTAAAAAGATTTTTAATTTTTTATCTTCAAATTTTAATTTTTTCCATTTAAATTGCATTTTCAATCATCTTAATTTCTGCAATTTTTGTTTAAATTTTAACTAATATTCAATTTTTAGGTTGTTTTTATTTGAATCCATCATCTTATCAATCTGCTCCTACTTTATCATTCTTTTCTGATATGTTGGGGGGATGAAAAAAAAAAAGTATATTTATTTTTTCTTCAAAATATAATACAAAACCACGAAACATTTTCTCGAATAATAATCCAATGAAATACTAAAAGAATTTCCTAATAGTTTTTTATAAATAAATCACAAAAAATAGGATTTAAATAATAAGAAAGCAAAAATATCACCAATCAAAAGAAATGATCATAATCATACACATTGAATACTTTGATGGTTATTGGTTGGCAAAAATATGACTCATTTTTTTTCAAATAAACAGTAAATAAATTAATAGAATAAACAACTTATCAGATGTTATATTTTGGAGATAATTAGATTGGATGTCATCGCCATAGTAACTTATATTTTCATTAAAATCTTCGATAAAATTCACTTTCAAAAATTAAAACAATTCATCATATTGTACTTGACGAATTCAAAAAAAACAAAAAAAAAATAATGTTGTTTTCAAACTGTCCTAATAGATGATTATTTTGCACTAAATAAATTGTTGATATCATGTTTTATTCATTATTTCTCTTTTCTAATATCTAAAGTAATGTCCCGCTGTCTGTTTTTTTTTTTTTGTATTTTGAAAGTAAATTGAAAGTAAATTTCAAGGAAAATTTTTTTTTTCTTGCAAATTTCTTTCGACACTAAATATGGTTTAGAAAATTATATTTAAAAAAAAAATTGAATGGAAAATTCTTTGGAAAAATTAGGTTCAAATCAGCAAAAATTGTTCATTAAGTGGGAAAAGTGGTTTAAGAAAAATTAAAAAAAAGCTTCACTTTCCTAGGATACCCTTATATATTAAAGGGGGGCAAAGCCTGAAACAAACTAACAAGTAAACTACACAATTAGGGCAATAATATAAATACTATCAACAAAATTGTATAGGTCACCCTATGGGTCTGTTTCAAAATTTTACTGTAAAATTTTTTTTTATTAATTATTTTTAATTTTATTTTTTTTGTAAAAAGGGTTTAAATTAATTTTAAAAAGGTTTAATTATTTTTCTTTCATCCTTACATCACAATTCATAATTTTGAAAAAATCAAGCTTGAAAAACAAGTTGGGATCTAAATTTGTTTAAATTGATTTAAAATTAGAGTTTTTAATGATTAATGTAGGATAGAAAAGATTTTAGTTTTTTATTTGAATTTTTATTTTTTCCATTTCAATCATCTCAATTTTTGTAATTTTTGTCAAAAATTTAAATAATCAATTTTTAATTTAATTTTATTTGAATACATCATCTTAACAATCTGTTCCTACTTTATCATCATTCTATTCTGATATGTTGGGAGGATGATAAAAATTAAAAAAAAATTTCTTTAAAATTTAATTTCAAAACTATGAAATGTATTGTATTCTCGAATAATTATAATAATCCAATGAAATACTTTGAGTATTTCCTAATTGTTTTTTTTTTCATAATCACAAAAATAAGGATTTACAAGAAATTGAATAATAAGACAGCAAATATCAACAATCAAAAGAAATGATCATAATCAAACTTGGTGAATAATTTGAAGGTTATTGGATGGAAAGAATATGACCTCATTTTTTTTTTTTTTTTTTGCAACAAAGAGTCAAAATATTTATAGAATAAAGGAATAGGATTGAAGCATTTAAAAGCTGCAAAACAAATATATAGTTTCAATATTGTTCAGTTGAATTTCTTTGTATTGTATTGATCTCATCAAATTTTGTGAATTATTCTTCCCTTTTTTTTTTAATAAATTCTTCACTATTCATTTTATTCCACTTTGGATTTTTCAATTCATTGGATTATTTGAGTGGCTCTGTTTTGTATGGACGAGATTTTTTTGTCTCAAGAAAATAGCAAATGAGTGTGAATGAATATTTTAATTATCAGTTCAAAATTTAAATAAAAATTTGATTAAAGTAGAATTGTATCAATTTAAATCTCTTCCATAATTATAAACTCCGATGGAAAAATTTTCTATTTAAGTTTTCTCCATCAAATTTTTGTTTTACTCTCTCCCAGAAATATTAATTTACTTCTTCACTTGTTTGATTCCAAAACACTAGGTTAACCAAATTAATTGGGACAATTCGTGTCGTACATTTTTACTTTTTTTTTTTTGTTGGATTTTCTTTATTAATAAATATCTTTTTATATTCGGAGAAAAAAGAATAATATTTTTGAAATCAAAAAGATGATTTCGATTTTTTCCAAAGATAATATTTATGGGGTATGAAGTAAATATGATTTTGCAACAATATACGAGACATAAAATAGGTCGAAAAACAATAGAACTCAAATGTTTATTTATCGATAAACTACAAAAAATAGAGATTCTGACAATTATCACCATAATTTAAATTTAATTAACCAATTTCTCTTTCATCTCGTCGAACTTTAAACTCTTCATCATTTCATGGGTAAATTTTAATTTTAATTTTAATTTCTTTTTTGGAAACTCATCTGTGTTTGGTTCTCATTGTTTTGGCAGTTGAAAGAGTTTTCAGATGGTGTTACACAAGAAGGTAGCTTATCTTGACTCTTATCCGACATTTCATCATGGTTTCTAAATCCCAAATCAGAATCTTCGTCTGTGCTTTTGTTTCTTGTTTGTGTTAACTCTAAAAATTCATTTTGAATTTCCACTTCATATTCAACTTCTTTATGATAGGTTTCCTCTATTTCCACAAAAAGAGGTATTAAATCTTTGTTAGTTACTTTCAAGCTGCCTAAAAAAGATTGTTTACCATTGCTTGGTGTAATTTCTTTTGGAGATTCAACTTCTCCAAATTTTGAATAAATGTGATCCAATTCTTTTTTGAAATGATACACAAATGAATTGACTTTCGATGGAAATTCGTGTGGAAACTTATCAAACAATTTTCGGGTTATTGATGATGTATTTGGTTGTGTATTTTGGCCTGGTTGATACAACTGTCCCATCAAAACAGTTGATTTCTCAGAAAACAAGAAAATGTAAAATCCCACTTTTGTTTCTTTGTGAGTGCGCCTATAAAAAAAATTTTTAGTTCCTGAATAACTAGAAATTTTCACATTTCATTTTCTATTTCTCAAAGTAAATACCAATGAAGCTCAATATTTACCCAAGAAAAATTTAATTCAATATAAAAAGAGCTTTGAATCCCTCTCATCAAATTGAAAGAAATTATAATTTAAAATTTTTGTACTGCAAATAAGCTATAAGAGAGCTACTCCGCAAATGACAAATTTATTTTTGGACAAAAAGAAACGAAATAATTTTACTTGGCTTCGCTTTTATTCCTTTTTCTTTGTATATAGACCCAAGCTCTTGTGAAAACACTTCTCCAAAACTGATACTTTGACCAAAATAGGTGTTGTATCTCTTTATGAATTGTTTCTCCACTGTTTGGAATGAGTCTTTGGTGTTGGAAGTAAGTTCTCCAATCTCTTTGCTAATGGAGCGTTTAAACAAGTTAAAAAAAAATGAATTCCTTTTAAAAAATGTTTTTAAAAATTAACAATAAAATTTGTTTGTAAAAAACGAACTTAAAGCACTTGTCGCAAAACTTGGTTTTTATCTCTCCTCAAAAGCAGAAATCTTTATAGTTTTCTTAAAAAATTGTTAATAATGAATTTTGAATGATTATTTTTGAGCATCTTTATTATTTTTGTTAAGATTAATAGATTTCAGAGAAAAAAATCTATTATGTTTCATATTTCTTTTTTATGAATTTATACAATCAAATAAATTGTATATTCAAAATAATTCAGGATAATGAAAATAAAGCTCCTCTTACGATTTTTTTTTTGAGAAAATAAAAAAAAATAAAAAAAATTGTGCTGTTTATATTGTTAATATCAATTTTATATTAGATTATCATATATCTATACTAAATTCCAACCTCCTTAATGCCCAACAGGGAAATTTGATAAAGTATAATTGTTTTGTTAAAAATTTATTAATTGTATATTTTCATATTAACTTTTTCAAACCCACTCTAGAAATTTTTAATCAAATAAAAATAAAAATAAAATAAGAGGAAGAGTATATCAGGTTTGATGGATTTGTAGGAACAAGATGTTACAATTTGGAGCAATCATATCTTTGTTTCTATGATTTATATCAATCATGTTATTTTTTGAAAATATAAAAATACGTGGAACATATATGTTCACCTCAAAATCCAGTAATATGAAAGAGAATATACCATTCAAATTTAAAATCTTGATAGAGATAATTAATATTTCTTTCAATCGAAGGTATTTAATTTATTTAGCATTATTTTTATATCATTCTATCTCCATAAATGAAAAGATATAAGAGATTAAAAAAATTTGGATACATAATATTTATCATTTGTAATTTAATTTACCTTCCATAATTTTATAATGCTCGATTTATTTGATCAATCCAAAATTTTCACTATTTGTCTCAAATGAGATGATAAATAATTTCCAATGAGTTGATAAATGGGAAAACAAAACGTAAATTTTTTTTATATTTTTAATTTATTGCTTTCATAATTTTCCATTTATTTAGTTGATTGGGTAATCATATCTTTATTATTGGGAAATTCTTTTTCTGAATTATTTGATCCCTCATCTCCTGCCTCCTTCTCATCTGGGTTTTTTTTAACTCAATCTCTATTTGGGGGGATATTTTGGAGAAATCGCTAAATTCATCTATATTTTTTGACATACCCTTGCAGAAAAATTTTCCCTTGAAAGATGTAAAGAGCTAGATATCTTCAGATATGCAATGTTTTCTCAATGATTTGGATGAAGGGATCCTTCTCTTTAATTTGACCACAAGGATTTATTACAATCTCCATTTTGTAAAAATTCCCATCTAATTCCTTGGAATTCTTAATAATTCTTTTTTTTTTTATAAAATTTGAAAGTAATTTTTATTGATTGTTCATTATCTATCATCCATTAGATACACTGATGGAGAAACAACATTTTTCTTCCATTTGAAAAAAGTAAAATTCCATTATGTATAACTCAAAATATGAGATTCAAAATTGATATCTCACACAAAAATAACAACAAAAATAATGAGATAAAATCAATAAGAGTGAACTAAGATATCATTGATAAACAAGAAATAAAACAAATGAATAATGAATTTTCCATTATTGAAGATTCTATTAAAGAAGAAAGGGAACAGAAGATATATCTTTGGATAAGGCCGGAAAAAGAATAGAAAAGAATTTGGAGAATTATTGGAAGTGATGATTATGAAAATATCAAACTTGCAAGAAAATTATTTTGCAAGAAAAATCGCAAATGATGAAGATAATGAATTACAAGAATTGGGTAAAATAAGAAATTTTGGTTTGGGCAATTTATGCCAAGATAATGTTGCAATTAAAATTCCATCATCTCTTAATTGTATTATCTTTTTTGGATATGTTCGATTATTCGAACATTAAATAGGTTTCAAAAATATATATAATGGAAACATGATTATTTGTTGATTTAAAAACAATTCATAATGTATATTTTTCTTAAATTTCATTAAACTTTGATAAGTAAAATCAAAATTGTTATATCCCACTCAGATGATATACAATCAATGATCCCAATGTGATGTTTTTTCATAGTTATATCAATATCCAATATGTCTATAAAGCCTCTTTTGATGGCTTGGAAATTTTAGAATATAAATAAATTTTATATAATTCAATTTAAAAAAAGAAAGATGTTAAAATCTACTGAACAACAATTAAATGATTTGTTGGAAGAATTGAGTAACATCAAAGAAGAAGATGATTTAAATTTGAACGAATTGAATTATTTAAAAGAAATACCAAAGGTGGAAGAAACATTCTTTGATGATTTGGATGATTCATTGGGAGATAATATAAATAAAAAGGAAATTGATCAAGATGCAGGATTGGATTATATTTCAGATACTCAAGGAATTTCAAACTATAATATAGACGATCTATTGAATGAATTGAATGATTTAGAAATAGAAGAGAATAATCAAGGAGAGGAATATCAAAATGAGAATTTGGGGGAAGAATATCATGAAGATTCTCTTATATTTGATGATAATGAGCCAATAATTGATGATGAAAGAGGCACAGATCAAAATTTGGAGAAGATAAAAGACGAGAATCTATTGCCATACTTGATAAACAATTGCTCCTATGAATCCAGGAGATTGATGCATGAAATGGATGATAAAATCAGAAATACAAAAGTAGATTTTGTGGAACAAAGCAATATAGAAATAGATAAATTCAAAGATCAATTATTGCAAGATATAAGAACCAATGATAGAAATGTTGATAGTATATTTGTAGGATGTAAATTCTTTTTGGAATCCACTCTTTTGAATACAGAATATAAAAAAAACATGGCAAAGATTATCAAAGATGGGGGAGGTCAAATAGCATATATCTTATCCAAACAAGTAAAATCAAATTTTTATTATTGAAAATAATTAATCTTATTAATTCAAACAAAGACAACACATTATCTTACCAACCAACAAACTTTTTATGAAAAAACAAACAACTTTAACAAAGCCAAAGAGTATGGAGTACCCATTCTTTCAACAGAGTACATTCAAGAGAGTTCCAACCAAGGTTTTCTTTTGGATATTCAACCGTACCTTATTTCAGAAGAGAATATCAGGTCTCAAGAGTCTCAATACGAAACAATTTTAAGGAATGTTTCTTTTGCTTCATTAATCTGTAAACATTCTTTCCGAAAATAAAAATGATCTTAATAATTTATTTTAAAAGTGGAAAAGAAGAATGTATATTTAACAAAACCAACAATTAATGTTGATGAACTACCTATAATTCCTTACTCAAATGAAACAAATTCTTTCCCGGAATGTGAATATGAAATAATTAGAAGTGATGTCTTTCAGTCCAATAAAGAATCAAAATTTTATGCATTGGAACTGCATGTAGGAATAGTTAGAGACTCTCCAAATATCATCGAGGCAGAAAAGAGTCTGAGTCTTCCTATCAAAAATTATTCGTTCCGAGTTTTTACACATGAAGGATCAATTGATAAACTAAAGTACGATCCAAATGAAGGAAATAAATATACAAGGTAAAAAATTATTTTTGAGTCTACTAAAAAAAGTTAATTTTAATTTCAATAGGGAAGTGAATAATATTGATGAAGCAGAGGTTTTGTATTCTATACTCATATCAAGAATGATTATTAATGACTATACTCAATTGGGACTATACTCAAACAATATAGGATCCGACAAAGCTAAGATAAGTGGTTTATCTTTGACAAATAATACCACTAATCAACTTCCAAATGAAGTTTCATCAATGGTGGAGTACATTTTCAATGAGGCTAACAAGAAACTCAATCAAATAGTGAAAGGACATCTAACTATCGAGGGAACAATCAAAACTCCATTGGGAATACTATCTTTGAATCAACTTGAAAGAGCACAAGTGGTTTTATTTCAAATAGGAGATTTACTTAAGGAAGAGGAAGTTGATAAAAATAGGATTGGAACATTATCTAACGAATATTACAGTTTGTTCCCTCAAGATATCAAAGAAAACATTAACACCCCACAAATTTATGAATCTCAACAAGAAAAGATTCAACTTCTCAAAGATGTTCTTAATGTTGGGGAGGTAACTGGTGGATCTCTTTTCTCTTCTCTTGTTCAATTGAAGTATAAATCTTTGAGTTGTCAAATCGGACATTTGGATAACAAATCCAAGGATTACTTTGAAATATCTCAACTATTCTCTCAAAACTCCCTTAAGGTTTCCAACATTTTTACTCTTTACAAACCAACTGAAAGAAATACTTTTAAATCTCATATTCCAAACCAAAAACTATTGTTTCACGGCTCAAGAGTAAGTAATATTGTTGGAATTTTGAGTAGAGGATTACTTTTACCAAAAACTGTTGTCTCAAAGGGTGTTAAAAGAACAGGTTATAATTTTGTTTAATTTTTTTTTTTTTTTTTTATTTTCTTTCATAGATTATGGATATCTTGGTGCTGGTATTTATTTTGCTCCTGATCCCAAAACAAGTTCGATCTATACTGATGTTGGATATCAAGGTACAAGATTTATGTTTGCTTGTAACGTTGCTTTAGGAAAAGAAAAACATTATCTCAAGCAAATGCCACATTTAGAAGGTAAATAAAAATTTTATTTTTGATTAATTCATTATTTAGTTTTATATTAGGAGCCCCTGAATCTTTTCATTCAGTCAAAGGGGTCAAAGGAAGTGAATTTGAGAACGATGAATATGTGATCTATGACGAAAGCCAACAACATTTAGAGTATTTGATTGAGTTTTCTCTCGAGGGAGACCAAAAAACAACTATCCCAAATCTTGTTAATGATTCTCAACGTATGGAATACTCTTCAGAGAAATATCACGACCTTTATGATTATGGAAAGCCTGAAAAACAAGAGGAAAAGATAAAAAGTGGATTGAGATCAACAAATGGGGATGTTGCTGTCCCTTTAAAAAAGGTATTCGTAAAAGGGAAACTGTTGGACATGGTGGGCGAAATAATTGTTTTTCAACACTACAAAAATGAAGGAAATTCCCCTATTGAAGCAAAATATGTCTTTCCCTTGGATGAAATGAGTGCTGTATGTGGATTTGAAGCATTCATAAACGGAAAACACATTATAGGAAAAGTTAAAGAAAAAGAGGAAGCAAGGAGAGAATACAAAGAAGCGATATCAAAAGGTATTTTTTATTTTTTTATTTTTT
>JAMYWO010000165.1:36807-57014 GCA_024220525.1 Cochliopodium minus
TTATTATAGTGATATTTTTATTTAATCATAAATTTTTCAATTTTGAATATTATTTTTGATCAAAAAAAAATACAAGTTGATTTCAATAATCCTTCTTTCAAGAAAATCTCTTCTCAAAAATATTTGATCTCTCTTTTTTTTTATTTTATATTTATTCTAATTTAATTTTTCCACTCTTTCTTATTCTCAAGATAACTCAGTTTTTATAATAACTTTCAAAATTTTATGTCGAGTTAAAAGAAAAATAATAGTTTTTACAATATTTAATTATCACTTTATTTTTATTTATCCAAAAGAAATTGATAAAAAAATTTTCTTTAATCTCCTCCTTAACTAATAGATTTAAAGAATGTAACAAAGACCACCTTTCTTCTTTTCAGATTTTCCAGATTCAGGCTTTAATTGAAGAGAGCTAGTGTTGGCCTTCTCATTAGTCATACCCTTCTTGATTTCTCTGGTGATGGTGACAAAAGCCTCTTCGACATTAGATGGACCCTTAGCGGAGGTTTCCAAGAAAGGAATGTTCAAAGAATCTGCAAATTCTTTTGCAGTCTCTACATCCACAGCTCTGGAGTCTTCAAGATCGCATTTGTTACCGATGAGCAATTTGGTTACACTTTCGCAAGCATATCTATCAATCTCTTCCAACCTTTAAGAAGAAATAAAGAATATTATTTTATTTTGATGGATGGAATTAGGCGAAAAATAATATTAAAAAATAATTTTGAATATTTCAAAATTGAGATTTTATCAGAAGCATAATTTGGCTTATATTAAGGAGAAGATTATAAATGATTTATTTGAGATATTTAAATATCTCAAATAAATTTTGTTGATTACCATTGTTTGACGTTGTTGAATGTTGCTTGATCAGTAACATCATATACAACTATAATTCCATGTGCTCCTCTATAATATGATGAAGTGATAGTTCTAAATCTTTCTTGTCCAGCAGTATCCCAACTATTTGATTTAAAAGAAGTGAGATGAGTATTTGGTTGGTAAGATATTATTATAAATAATAAATTTTTTTTAAAAGGAAGATTGTTATAAAAAAAAAATTTTACATTTGGAGTTTTACTTTCTTTCCATCAACATTGATTGTACGAATTTTAAAATCTACACCAATCTATATTTTATAAATTTGAAATAATAAATATTTGAGAAAAAAAATTTGTATTCTTTTTACGGTAGAGATATAACTTTCAGTATATGTATCATCTGCAAATCTCAAAAGAAGACAACTTTTTCCTACTCCAGAATCTTTATAGAGAAATCAATTGATAAAATTAATAAAATTTTGGAAAATTATTAATATACCTCCAATTAAAAGAAGTTTAAATAAGTGATCGTGATCGTTATTCATTTATGGTTTTTTTATTGTGTGTATTTAATTTTTTTACTCGAAAAGGCTTTTTTTTTTTATTTTTATTATTTTTAATTTTTTTTTATATTTTAACAAAAACTAAAAATGGAAAATTAAAGAAAAAAAATTAAAGAGAAATTAGATTTTTTAAAGCATTGTAAAAGAAGTATATTTAAAAAGAATTGTAATTCAACTATTCTTGGATATTATTCGTAAATTCAAATTATATTAAGAGGGGGATTGATTCAAACAAAACAAAATAAAAAAGAAATAATGAGAAATTGAATAATCGATATTAATCTTCAATTTTATCCTCTTATCAAGTTCACCATTCAACATCATTTTTAAGAACTAAAATTTGAGAATTCCTTTTCTATTTCCAAAAAAGAAAATAAAAGAAAAAGAAAATGAGCGATACACCACAAACCGAAAAAAAGAGCAATGGATATAGAATATTGAGTTTTATTATAGGTATCAAATCAAAATATCAGAATTTTTTATAACCAAAATAAATTATTCTTCAATGATATAAAGCGATCTTGTCATCAAATTATTTATCAAGTGCATATGAATCATGGTCAGAATATATATTTTTATATGGATTAGGATATCAAGAAGTGACGAGAGAGATCTATGAGATATTATTGAAAGAATATTGGTTTCTATTCACAAAATTAATAAATTCCTTCATCTCATTCATTTTGGCAGGCATCTCTTGTTATTATTTTTCTGAAGGTGAATATCAATCATTCAAAAAAAAAAAAAAAAAAAAAAATAAAAAAAATTATTTTAACTAAAAAAAGATATAATACCATTGGCGTTGATAATTGTAATGAAAGGTAAAAAAAATTTGGAATTATCTCTTTTTTAATTTCTTCATATTTTTTCTTTTTCTTTTTGGCAGTTACAAGAACAGCACTCATATTTGGAAGTGCAGAGAGTTTGGTACCAAAATGGCTCAATTTGATCCAAATATTTAGTGCAGGATTTTTGATCATATTTGGAGCACTCATTTTTTCATACATAAAACACCAGAGGAAACCCAAAGACAAAAAAGATTAAAAAAATAAAACAAAATAAAAAACAAAAAAATTTTTTTTTAAAAAATAAAAAAAAAATAAAAAAACAAAAATAAAGATAAATATTATTTATTATATTGATACAAAATTAGTCGAGTTTTTTTTTCTTCTTGTCTTTTCCTTGCTTTTTTTGTTATATATCATCCAAAAATTCCTTAATGTGAGTCTCACTGGCAGAGTGATCGCCACTCTCCAAAGAGAGGTTGAACTTCTCAGTGTCACAAATATAGGTCTGAAAATCAGATTCGCCATAAAAAGAGTCGGAAAAGTAGTCATCATCATAATCCCTCACCTTCCCCTCATCCAAAGGTTTATCTAAATCATTTTCATCAATGTTCTTCCCATTCTTTTCATTCTTTTCATTATTGAGAACACTATCGTTTTTTGAATCGATAAGATTAGGATCGATCAAAAGTTGAGATTTCGAGAAAATCTCGTCGAAATGTTTTTCCCACTTTTCCACTTCCTTTTCTTTACACTCCAACTCTCTTATTCTCTCCTTCATCCTCTCTATTTTGTGAGCTACAATGGCGAAATAGATTCTCCAAAAGAGATCGTCTCTCATTCTTGAAGGCACCAACACGTGTCTCAGGGTGGTGAATTTGCTTATGTTTTTTAGCACGTACTCCACGTGTTTGAGTTGGGATTCTGACAGGATGAATATTTCTTTGGGGTTCTGCACTGGGAATTTCAAGAAGGTATCGTTGAATTCGCACAGTCCCTCTATGAATTCTCTGAATTGATGTGTTGTTGTCCATTTCTTTAATCAATTTTTGAAAAAAAAAAAGTTTAGAATCCCTTTTATTTTTATGTATCAAAGTTTATAATTTGATTCTTTTTTATTGGATCTTATCTTTTAAAATATATCTTTATAATTTTATGGATGAAAGAATTCCATTTCACAAAAAGAGTGTCTATAATGTCTATGTTTCAATTATTTTGTGTGATATTAAGTATTTGTATATAATGGAAAAATAATAGGTTTCATGATTTCCTTTTGAAAAGATATTCATATATTTCTTTCATATATTTCAGTTTATAAGGATTTTTGGTAGATAAAATAATTTCTCTTTTAAAAAAATTATAATCCTTCAATATACTATTTTTGGGTGTAAAAAATGATATATTTTACATCCAATAAGAGATCATCTTCTGATATACTCATTTGAGATTGTTTTTTATCTTCATCATCAATTTTCAATAATTCCCCAACAAATTTCTTGATAGGGTTCGATAGCCAATTCATTTTATTGTTGATTAATTGTTTATAGGACGAAATTTTGCACAATTTTTTTTTAATTTTTAAAAGTAATTTGAATTGAGAAAAAACAATTGAAAGAAAATCTTCATTTATTCATTGATTGAGTAGTATGAATAATTTTCACAATAAAATTTAAATTCAAACTTAAATTTTGAATTAAATAAAATAAAAAAAAAAATGAAAGAATCTTTTGATAGCATCAAAAAAAAATTGGAAAACAATGAACTGTCTAACAATGTTGAAATAATAAATGCAGATTCAAAACAAACAATAGAATTATTTATTGAGAAAAAGATAAATCTAAATCTTTTGTTCATAGATGGTAAACATATATTGTATCATTATGTCCACAACGAAGAAAAAGAATGGGATGAGGAATACATAAACTATCTCATTGAAAATAAAGCAGATCTTAATTACTGTGTTGAAAAAATATCACCAATCCTTTATTATTCAACAGATCGATATAATATCCTTTTTGAATTGTGTGAAAAAAGTAGTTTCTCAGAGAAGGAAATAAAAAAGTTAAAGTTTTTAGTTGAAAAAAAAGTCAAAATTAACCATAGCGTAGCTCATATAGGAACACCATTCCATATCGCATGTGCAAACAAAAATGTTTCTTATGAAGTGTTAAAATTTCTTATTGAACACAAAGCAAACATAAAAGAAAGAACTATGTTCAACCATACACCTCTTCATTACTTAACTAATAAAAATGCTAATAAAAAAGAAATTATTTCTTTATTTCTCAATTTGAATGCGGATCCAAACTACCAAAATCATTTCCAAGAGACTGCTTTTCATAATTTATCGAAGAAAGGGGTATCACCTATCCTTTTCCTTCAACATAAAGCCGATCCTAATATTAAAGACAGAAATAAAGTAACCCCATTTTATAATTATATATTAAATAACGATGTAGAATCTATGGAAGTCATCTTAGATCTTTGTACTGTTAAATTTGAAAGAGAAGGACCTTATGACAAATATAATCCTTCTGTAGTTTACCGTTTTTATGATGGTTTAAACTCTAAAACACTCACTCTCTTTGCAAATATGAGCCCTACTGGATACAATGATTTAGGTTTAAAATATCGAAATTTGAATTTAGATAAAGTTGTCGAAGATCACAAAATAGGAAAGCTTTGGAGGTCTGAAAGATACAAACACTTTTCATCAAATATCCAAAATAAAATATTCAACCTCCTGGTTTGTATCAAAATAACCAAACTCAAAATTCCAAAACCGTTGTTAGAAATCATTTTCAATTTTCTCCTCACCAACAACAAAATAATAGTTGAATAAAAAGTTGAACTGCACTTGATGTATCAAAAAAAAAAAATTTGAAATACAAAAATTGATTAAAAGTGATCAAAAGAAAAAGTTTTTGTTTTTTTTTTTTATTTTTTTTTTTAATAGAATAAAATAGAAAACAATTTTTTTTTTTTAATTATTAATAGAGGGGTCAGGTGAAAGGAAAAAACTTTTTAAGCACCAAAAGAACCCTTAGAAGTGAAAATGATACCAACAATGATCCCAAAAAGACCCAAAGCAGAACCGAAAATCTCGACGATCAAAATCTTGATGAACAAAGTTCTGTTCTGAGCATCAGCAAGAGCAGCACCACTACCAACGATACCAACACAGATACCACAAGCAAGATTAGATAAACCAACAGTCAATCCACCACCAAGGATAGTGAAGCCAGTATAGTAATCAGTAGCTTTGTAGGATCCATCAGGGTTTGGGATGTAGTCCCCGATCTTACCAGAGATGATGATGGCCATGATGATCCCGTAGATCCCTACTGCTTCGCAAAAGATGACGGAGATGAGATTTTTGGATTGGATATCTGGTGCTCTGATACCTGCTCCCAACAATGATGATCCAGTGAGGAAGATTCCCCTAAATTTTGGTAATTTTTCATCAGAATTTTGTTTTATTTTCTCTTTATTCATTCATCTTATTGTATTATATTCTATTTTATAATATGATAGATTTTAATTCTCCAAATTTTATAGTTTTGGTTTTCATATATTAGCCATCTATTCATTTGTCATCCTATTATTTGATATAATATCAAAAATAGATCTACTATTCAGTTATAAATCCTATCAAATCTTATTTTACAACATTTTGTTGTGAATTATAAGTTTTATTAATCTATCTTTAATGATTTGATATAAATATTCCTTCATTTGTACATCTTTAACTATTTTCTCAAATAAAAATTTAATTTTATTTTTACCAAGCAGCTCCAATAACTGAGAGACCCATAGTCAATCCCATTCCAAGTGCTGCATATGTGAAAGGAGAAACTCCTTGTAAGATATCAACAATAAAATGGAAAAATCCAAACAAAAACATTTCTATATTTGTTTTTTTTGGAAAAATATTGAGTAAATTGTTTTATTGTCTTAATATATCAAATAATATTAAAAAAAATTATATTTTTTAAAAAGGTTCGATGAATTATAAAAAAAAGAGGAAGAAAAAGGAATATACTTACAATTTTTTTTATTTTATAATTTTTTTTTTTTGATTGTGATAAAATGGAAAAAAAAATTTCTTTCGATTCTTTTTTTTTTTTTTAAATAAAGGATTAATATTTATAGAGGGAGAAGATTCCTTTTATTTGTTTGTTCCTTTTTTTTCATTATTTGATTTATTAGAATGTTCAAAGTATTATTCTCAATGCAATGTATAAATTTAAAAATAAAATTATAAAAAAATATAAAAAAATATAAAAAATATAAAAAAAAAAAAATTGTTTTTTATTTAAGGAAAGAATAAATGTTTTCTGAATTAGTTCTTCTCGCTCGTACTATTTCTCCACTTTGTCCTGTATATGCACCATTTTTTGGAGCTATGGGAGTAATGTCTGCTCTCGTATTTACTGGTAAAAAAAAAATACTACTCCATAATGAAATAATAAGTCACTTATAAAAAAATAATAATAAGCTCTAATAAAAATATATAATTTTTTTTTTCATATTTTTTCTCACTTCTATTAAATTTTTTTGCCTTTCAAGCTTAATTTTTTTGCAAAATTTTTTTAGTCCTTGGAGCAGCATATGGAACTGCTAAATCTGGAGTTGGTATCTCCACTATGGGTGTTATGAAACCAGATCTTGTAATGAGAGCTATTATTCCTGTCATTTTTGCGGGAGTCATTGCTATTTATGGACTTATTATTTCTGTCATTATTTCTGGAGGAAGTAATATTTTACCATCTTAATATATATCACTTCCAAAAATAATATAAAAAAATTTTATAAATTTTTAAAATATATTTTCAAAAACAGAAACATACTATAAAAATTAAGCAAATATACAAAATTAAAAATATCCAACATGAAAAATTTGAAATATTAACTTATTCCTTAACCAAAAAATTAACTTTTTTCCCTTCTTATATCATAGTTGACCCATCTAACGACTATTCTCTCTTAAAATCATTCATGGATCTTGCAGCAGGTCTCTCTGTAGGTCTCTCTGGATTGGGTGCAGGTATGGCTATTGGTATTGTTGGAGATGCTGGAGTTCGTGCAGCAGCTCAACAACCTAGACTTTATGTAGGTATGGTTCTTATTCTCATTTTCTCTGAAGCTTTGGGTCTTTATGGTCTCATTGTTGCTATTATTCTTTCTGGTAAATCTAACGGTTCTTGCGAAAGCAGCTAAGAAAGGAAATGCCCCATATAATATTAAATATCTATGAATTAAAAAAAAAAAAAAAATTTTTATTTATACTTTTCTATATTTGATTTTATTTTGGTGTATCATCAACAATTAATTGACAAAAACTTTAATTGTGATTCGACGTGAAAACGAATAAATTATACATTTGAATTATTATTATTTCCAAAATTCATTGATTTTGGAGCTCTTTTTCTTTAGTATTATGAGCTAGCTTGTTTCATATAAACTCTTATGTTTTGTTATAATACATGTGTTATTTGAAAAAATGGAAAAATAAAAAAATAAAAATGGAAAAAGATTTGATTGATGAAGATAATTCTGAAGAATTTGATGAAGAGGAAGTAGATAAAAGCAAAATATTGATAGTTTGTTCAAATCCTGAATTAGGAAAAGCATTAGTACAAGAAATAAAAAAGATAGAAAAAGATGAGGAAATTATAAAAGGAGAAATAATAGAAGAATGCGAGAAATTGTTGTTTTATAAAGATTGTTGGAAAATAAAAACAAAATATTACAATAAAATTGTTGAATTTTGGGTACTTTTTATAATCATTTATAATTATTTCACTGAAAACATGAATTAAATTTAAAATCAATAAAATTCTTTAAAAAGGTTCTAACGACAGATGCAGTTCTTATAATGCCTTACACATTGGTAAAATATGCGGAAGCAGTGATATTTCGTAAAAGAAATTTTTTTTTCTTTTCAATTACATTTCTTTAAAATTCAAATTTATTTTTAAAAAAGTGACTTCTGAAAGCAAACAAAAATCGGTTCCTAAATATTGGAGCAAATGGATGTCATTTTTGAGAAACAATCCACCCAATATTCTTTTGTCTGTACTCTTCAACAATAACGAGACAGCAGTCGACACTTTCATAACCGAATACTACGAAGATTGGTCAGTTAAAAACATGGTCGAATTTATTTATTTTTCTCCTTTAGAGAAAACAGGTAAATATTTCAAAAGTTTTTTTTTTTTAATTAGTAATTTTTTTATTTTTTTTTTTTTTTTCATTTTATTGTTTATTTTGTTTTTCATTTTTTTTCTATTTATTTTGTTAGTTGGAGAAAATACAAGGGACAAAAAAGGATTGGATAGAATAATAGAAGCATTACAGAGTCACATGTGGTCCAACGCAGAAATGGTGAAAAGGGATTCCTCTAAAATATCTACAGGAAAAAACGTCGGAAATAAAGATCTCTTTCTCATTGGAAGTTCCAACAGCACAAATGATAACAATAATCATGAAGGGTACATGAGTTTTGATGAATATAGAAGTAGTAAAGAAGATGAGGAATATTTTAAAAAAGAAAAGGAAAAAATTGAAAAAGTCCAGAAAAATAATGACAATAATAATACTCATAATGATGGTAACAAAAACATTGATAATAAAGAAAAACAAAACGAAAAACAAAAAGAAAAACAGAACGAAAAGATCGAATCTAACTTGTCCGAAAATTTCTCCAAAAAACTTAATTTTAATCCTCCTGTTAAACCCACTTCCCCCAATAAATCCACACCCTCCTATAAATCTACTTCTAGCATTCCCTCTCAAAAATTGGATAGTGGAAATCAAGATAAAATGATAGAGAACATTTTCAGTGAGTTAGTGGGGCCTCAGAGTTTTGACTTTGGTGATGAGGAGGAAGAAAAGTTGATTGAGAAAAAAATGTTGAGTTTCGAGAATGCTTTTGAGAAGATTAATGAGATGAGGAGCTTTTCTATGAATCTTCCGATGGAGGAGAGGCGTGAGTTTGCTTCCAAGTTTGCTATGCAGTTTGCTTCTCTTTTGGGCGGCGATGATGGTGATTTGGATTTTGATGATTTTGATGAGGAAGTTGATCAAAATGAAGAAAAATGAATTAATTTGAATTTGTTTCTTTTCAAAATAAAAAATGTTTCATTTTGATTTCAAGTTATTAAAATTACAGTTAATACATTTTATCTAAAATTTATATTTTTCGTGACTAAAATCAATGTTTGCGAAAGATTTCTTATCCACTCTTTTTATGATTTCGAAAACAACAAACTTTGGAATTTTAGGTGATCTGCCTCTTAAATGTAAATCCTTCAAGACAACTAAAAAATAGAAAATGGATTCTTGAAAATAAAAGCAAAGTTGTTTATGAATGGAAGGTTCCCATTTCAAGTTGTTTTTCAAAAGGTAGGTTATTTTAGGATTTTCAATGTCCAAAGGAAGATTAAGTTTAAGAAGAGAATTATTATTAAACAACAACTCGATTAAGTAGGGAACATACTTATAAAGGTTAAAGTGATAGAGACTTAATTTTTGTAGAGTCTGATTGTACTTTAAGTTTTCCGAGAGTGTTCTAATATTTCCCTCTTCTAGAACATAGTAACGAATATCCAATTTTTTAAGCGAGGTGTTGGTTTTGAGAGATTGAAAAATGAACTTTAAGCTATCTGTTTGAAATGTTTTTGGAATTTTTAAGTTTTCAAGTTTGTTATTGGTTATCAAAACTTCTGCAAAAACTTCTGCGCAGGTATTTGAGAGATTACATTGAGTCAAATCTAGAAACAAAATTGATTCGTTTGTTTTCAGAGATTCTAAGAAATAAATCCAATCTTCTTCACTGAATTTTCTATTCGCCAAATATAATTTTTTTACTTTATTTGTTTTTTTGAGGATAGTGGAGAGATCAATCAAATCTAAGGGATCTTCAATTGGAATATCTTGGAATGGATTAAAAATCATTGATAAAAATAATTTCCCATTTTCCATTTTTTCTATTTTTTTATTCAACCATTCTCTGCAAGAAGACATTGTTCAAATTTTTTTTTTTTTTTTTGTTGAATTTAAATAAGAAAATTTACAAATTCAAATAAGATGATAATTCAATCTTCCAAAACTTTTGGAGAAAGATAAATTTAGTTGAATTGACAAATTTAAATGTTGATCCAATTGACAACTTGTAAAAAATATTTGAAATCTTTTCAATTTTCAGAAAATAATTTAATTAAAATTGAAAAGGTGAGATCTCCCTCTTATTTTTTTTTTTAAAAAACAAAAAGGGGATTAAATTGTGAAGAAAAACAAAATTTTATTGACATTGAAAAATTTTTTTATTTTTATTTTAAATATTATTGTTATTGTTATTTTTGGAAATTGTTTGGGGTTTAAAATCATGACGGACATAATTAGTGAGACTGGTGGCATACAAGTCATAACGAGCAGTCATTTGGAAGCCCCACTTGTCTTTGACTTGTCTGCACAAATTGAGATCTATTTCTGAAACGAGCAAGCCGTCTCTTGTTCTGGACAAGCCAGGACATCTTGAACTATCTGGTGCTGCAACGTAAGAGGATCCTAGATAAAATATTTAAAAATTAAAAAAAAATTTAAAATTAAAAAAATTAAAAATATTCAAAGAATAAATAAAAAAAATAAATAATAAAATTTAAAAATTAAATAATTAAAAATAAAACATATAATAATAAAACATATAATAATAAAATAAAATAATTTTAAAAAAAAATAAATAAAAAAATAAAAAATAAAATGTAATAATTTTTACCATAAAATAAAAATAAAAATAATAAATAAATGAAAAATAAAAAAAATAAATAAAAATTAAAAAATAAAATTTAAAATAAAATAAAAAATATTTTTTAATTTTTTTTTTACCATAAAAATGACCAAATTCTTTGTGAGAAGGTTTTCCATCACCAGAAGTGAATTCATTTGGAAAAACTTCAGTTCCAACACGGTTGATTCCTCCAACAAAATAACTGTTTGCAATGGCAGCATTTCTCCCCTCAATAGGCCACATCGGTTCTGAAAGCTCTCCCACCGTAGCTGATGGATTAAAAACTATTTCTGCTCCATTCAACCCAAACATCTTTTCAAAATTTTTTTTTTAGTAATTTTTATTTTATTTTTATTTATTTTATATTTATTTTTTATTTTTTATTTTTTATTTATTTTTTTTGAGATTTTTTTCAATATTTTTTATTTATTTTTTCATTTTTTATTTTTTATATTTATTTTTTTTCATTTTATTTTATATTTATTTTTTATTTATTTATTTTTTTTATTTTTTTTAAGATTTTTTTTCAATATTTTTTATTTATTTTTTCATTTTTTGTTTTTTATTTATTTTTTTTCATTATATTTTTTTACTTTCAATTTTTTTTTTTATTTTTTTTATTTTTTTTTTATACAATTTGTTTTTTGAATTTTTTTATTTTTTTACCATCCAGTTCAAAGGGTGATGTCTTCCATAGCAAATGTTGACACCTATTCTACCAAAGTCTGTTTGGAAAACAGGATGACCAGTGTTCCCTTCAAAGTAATAAGTGCTCTCATTGAAATCTCCAACCCTAAATAGGACAAAGTCCATTAAATGAAGAAAAAAAAATTTTTAAAAAAAAAATGATAAAAAAGTAACAACTGTTTTAAGAAAATATGAATTATAATTAACAAAAAAAAACTAATGAATATAAAAAAATATTTTTTTTTATTAAAGAAAAAGAAAAAAAAAAAAAATGGAAATTAAAGAAAAGAAAATGTTTTAATTGAATGAAAAATGAAAATAACAAAAAACTAATGAAAAGGAAAGTTCATGAATTGAAAAAGAAATGAATAGGAAATAAAATAAGTTCATAAATTGAAAAAGTGATCACTTATAAAATTTAAAAGTAAAAAAAAATTTTCTGATAAATAAAATGTATGCTTAAAAATTAAAAAATAAAAAGTAAAAAATATCTAAAAAATTAAATTGAAATAATTTTACCTAGGAATGTGATTCTTTCTGTGTTTACCCAATATTTGTCCATTTTGATCGACTACAACAGCAGTGTTCCAAATAGTGTCACCGTGGAAGGGATCCCTTTCCAAAATGGGAGAGACGATAACCATTTTGTGTTTGGCAGCTTGCTCCTTGATGAACTTGACCGAGGGGCCTGTCTCCAAATCTTCGGCGAATTCCAACCATTTTTTTTCTCTTGTGCAAAATGCAAATGGCATTGCTAAATAAAAAAAGAGGGGGTTTTTAAGATAAAAAATTATTTTGGGTCAGTTTTTGATTTCATTTTTTTTTTTGTGTTTATTGAAGGAGGAAGTTTTTTTTTTTGTATCTAAATAAAAATTGGTATATATTTAATCTTCTTTGTGAAATTTTGAAGGAATATTTATTTTTGTAAAGGGAATAGTTTAAAAAATGAATTGATTCAATTCTTCGAAACTTTGAAATTTAAATTGGGATTTGCATGATGAAAAATTATTTTAAAATGGATTCTTCAATAATATTTTTATCCATTCGGGATGATTATAAGAGGAGATCCAAAAAATATATTTACCATAATTCATAAATATGTAAGTCACAAGATTTTAATAAAAGGAAATATAAAATTTTTTTTTATAGTGGCTGATATATTAAATCATTCAGTTTTATATATTTTATCAATCAATAATAATCAAATAAACCAAAAATGATACAAATAATAAAGCGTATTTGAAAGGATTTAAAATAATATAAATTTTTTTATTTTTGGATTGAATAAATTTGTAATTTTTCTTACTCCATGCTTCTTGCAAACAAACGACATTGACACCCATCTCTCCAGCTGCACTGAAAATGTTCTCGATCTTCTTCTCAATCGCCAGATATTGCTCTTTATAAGGGGCAGTGGTTTCTTTGACGATACTATTTTGAATAACAGCCATTCTAACGATTCTAGGATTTCTAAATTGTTCTTTCTCTGCATTGAATTTGTAGGCTTTTATTTCGAAATCGTGTTCCAAGCTCAATTTCTGTGCTTTCTCAGTTATTGGCAATTCTTCAACAGGCTTTCCATACAATAATCTTCTCACCTCTTTCAATTTCTCTTCTGGAAGATGTTCCTCCAAGATTTTGTCTATTATATATTTGTGTATTTGAGAAATTTGATTAAAATTAAGAAATTAAAGAATATTAATAATATTTTTACCTAAAGATTCTACTTCTTTTTTCTCTATTCTATCCATTCTTTTTTTTTATATTTCTTTTTTAAAGCTGGCCTCCAAAAATTAAAAAATTTGAAATAAAGAATATCAAAATCAAAGAACATATTTAATTAACTGATTGCAATGTTATTAATTTTAATTATAGTTTTAAAATTTGTTTGATTTTGATTTTTGTGAGGAAGACTCCGAAGATATTCTCCAATGATTGAATCAACAAAGAATAAAAGGAAGAATGGTTGATCTTGTTCAAGAAGGAATAAAGAAAGCTGATCATTCTGAGGGATTCATCCTGATGAGAAGATGAAACATCTTCCAAGAACAAGCTATTAGATTGAACAAGAGTTACAATTACGTAAACTAAAGAATTGATCATTTCATTTTGATTTTCTGAAATTGTTTTGAAGAAACTTGTTATTAAATGTTTGATTGCACTCTCGTTTGTTTCTAAATATTTTTTGGCAAAGTTGTAAATTATTTCACCAGAATCATTAGGAAAATTCTTGGAGAAGATAATGTTGGAAAGTCCCATCAAAGCAAACAAACTTAATTTTTCATCATTATCGAAAATGATAGGTATAAAATAAGAAACAATTTCTTCTTCAAAGCTTTCATTCTCTTCATTGCGAAAATCATTTCTTTTGCATAAAATATCAAACAAGAAAGCCAAACACTTTATTTTCACTTTAAAGTCTGAGCAATTCATCGATAAGCTGAACAAGCTGTTAAAGAGGTCTTGTCTCCAAATAATAGATTGGATGGCTACCTTCCCGATGATTTCGCAAACGAGGAGCAATTGTTTTTGTTTTGCTTTCTCAAGAGAATGTTGAAGAATGTAATACAAAATAGTTTTCTCGAAAAAAGTTTCTCTTTTTTGCAAAGAGGTTGTTCTTTCTTCTATTTCTTCGAAATCCACCTTTTTCTTTTTAATGGAAAGGACCAAATCTTTTGCTTCTTCCAGTATTATTTCTCCCATCTTCTCATAAACTTCTTCTCCTTTAAACTTTTTGAAAAGAAAGTGGAAGGTTTCCAAAAGGTGGTCTTGTTTATTAATCCATTCCCCTTTTAATGCAGTTTTAAGTTTTTTAAAAATTAATTCGTTTTAACAAGTTGAATCTTACCACTCACCATCAACTGATCTATCTTCTCTTTCAAGTGCTCCCATACCTCTTCCAATGCATTGCATTGGTATGTAAGAGATTCTAGTGCTTCTTTTTGAAGGCAAACATCAAGAAAGAGTATATCAAGCACTATTTTCTTGATTGAATCGATATTCTCATATCTGATACAACATAATATCTTGAGAAGAGATTTGATGGCGATAGTTTTTTCTTCATAAGAATCCATCCTTTGTATATTCTCCCAAGATTTGATTATCTCTTCTAATTTGGGTGTGATTTCATCAATTTTATCATTATCTCCTTTGCTATGTAATTGATCAATATAGATAGAAAAAAGGAATATCCTTTCCATTTCCAAAAAGAGAAACAAATTATTTTTCAATTTTTTTTTTTTTTTCAAAGAATTATTTTGAATGAAAAAAAAAAAAAGGTTTATCTGAAATATTTAAAATGTAAAAACCTCAACAAATGTTGAATATTTTTAAATTATTTCTTGTTATGTTTATTGTTCCATTCAACAATTTTTGGATTTTGATCAACATTCTTAATGATAGATACCAAATTAGGAGTTTTGTCGAACACAGACAAAGGAATAACAGAATAAACTAAATGAAAAAAAAATTTGAATAATTAAAACAATCTTTATTTTAAAAATAATTACCTTTATTACGAAGATATACAGGAGATAAATCGACATAAATTTTAATATCGGCTATTGTCAAAGAATTTCCGACAGAATAGTTGTTTCCTACTCGCTTTTCGAGATTTCCAAGCCAATTCGGTAAAATGTCATTACTTAGTTCATTGACTAACTCTTTTTTCTTCTCTTCATTTTTTTCTGAAACTGCTTTGTACATTTTGGACATGTTATCATTGAAAGAATCCTATTAAAAGAAACCAATGAAAAAAAAATTAATCTAATAAAAAATTTAAATAATTATTTAAATTTATTTTTTATTACTTATTTTTTATAGATTATTGAATTAAAAATTAAAATATCAAATACCAAAATTTCATCCACTTTGAGAGCTTCAACCGGATCTTTTGGATACAAGTTTGACAATTTTCCACAATATCTCAAGATGCTATTCGATTGAGCGTACATCTTGTTGTCAATGGTAATGACGGGGATGGATCCATAAGGATATTTCCCTTCCATTTTGTTCTTCCCGAAATCTTGATAGCTTAATCTTTCATCCTCGAAATCTATTCCTCCAAGCAACAATGCTAATCTTGCTGATTCTAATAAAGGGAATTCAAAATAAAATTACAGTTGGAAGAAATTTCAAAATACTTTTCTTTATAAAAAAAAAATCTTTGTTTAATTATTTCAATTACCTCCTCTTGCTTGATATTGATCGAATCAGAATTTATTTGTTTGTCAAATATTAAATTTTTTACCTTTAATATTAAAATAGGTTATTTTTGGCTTTGATGTGGAAGAATATTCATTTATCTTTGTCCAATAGATTCCTGAATATTGGATGGATTTTTTGTTTGGGAAGGATTTCTTTGTGATATTAAACTTGCTTTTTATTTTTAACGGATTCAGATTTTTCATTTTTTTTTATTTTTGAAATTTTTGACATCAGGTGACCAATATCAAACTTTAAAGTCAGACAAAAATATGTTCAAAACTCACCATTAATGGAGTGATTAAAAAAGCTTTTACTTAAAAAGGTCCATTTAATAACATTCTAAAAAGAATTTTAAGTTTTATTTTAAAATGAAATACAATCCTAAATCTTGAACTTTAAACTTTTGGACCTAATTTGTTTTTAAATTTTTTATTTTCATTAATTATGTTTAAAAAATTATAAAAAAATGAAGTCTATCTCAGTGATATATATTCTTTTTTTCATTATTTTTGGCATAAATGCTCAACAAAGCATCTACTTGACTGTTAGCTAGTAATATGGAAATTTTATAAATTTTTTTCCCCTTCATAAAATACATATTTCTATAATCAGCTGCCCAACGTAAAATGTGTATTTGAATATAACTCTTAATAAGATGTATAATCATATATCCTATCAGGTTATTTTCTGGAGAAGGAGCTATCGTGCAGGTAAAAAAAAAATATATATATATTTTTAAAAATCTCAGCAAAAAGCAAAGAAAGATATTTATTTTCAATTTCTGCACTATCTATTACTTTATTAATGAATCATATCTAATATCCAAACTTCTATTCTCCAAATTTTTATACGATTGAAATTTCAAAATAAATAAAATAAAATATTAAAAAGGTAAATCCAAGCAATGGACAATACAAAATAGTAGGTGAAACGAAAAAAAAAAATTTAACAAATTTTCATTCCATAAAACAAAATTTTTTCAAACAAGGAAAATTCAAATGGCCAACCTCTGTTGTTTTCGGTAAATATGCCTTTTCAATTGATTAATCTCAATTTTTTATTTATTTAAATATTAGGATGCCCCATTGAATCAAATCCAATCTTTTCATATGAAAAAAAGGAAGGGAGATTGTATATGAGGTAATCTCTTATTATCATTTTTTTTTTAAATTTAATTCATTTTTAAACTGTTTTATCTTTCAAAAATCTATTTTATAAATAGTTTTCCTTCTACTGATGGTGTAACAACAGTGCTAGGTTAAAAAATTTAAACTTTAATTTATTTTTTAATTTATTTTTTTAATTATAATTTTATTTCTTCTGATTTTTTTTTATTTTTTATTTTATTTTAATTTTATTTTATTTATTTTTTTCTTCTCATTTATTTTTTAATTTTTACTAGATATCCTAAAAGCAGAAGTATTAGGAACAATTCACCCATCCAATCCTTTCTTCACAGGGTATGAAAGCATGTACTTGAACAAACAATTGTACGGCTTGTCTGGTACAGTAACACAAAATGGTAACAAAGAAACAAAAAAAAATAATTTTTTTAAAAAAATAATAAAATTAAATCATAAAATTAAATAATAAAATTTAAATAAAAATATTTTTTAAAAAATTTAATAAAATAAATAAATAATTAAATAAATAAATAATTAAAATCTAAAATTTTTTTTTTTCATGAGGTTATTGTAATGATGGATGTTTTCAATATGGATCTATTTCTGTGGAATCACCTAAGGGAAAATATACTAACATCACCAACATCCCCTTCAAAGCTGTAATTAATTCATTCAAATTTTTTCTTTTTCTTTTTTTTTTTTTGATCAGCAAATTTTTTTTTTTAATCAAAAGGTTATGGATGACACAAATTTGTATGATGCTTCTTCAAACACATACTATTTTCAAGCAAGTAAAAATTTTTATTTTTTTAAATTTATTTTTATTTGATTTTTTTATTTTTTATTTTTTATTTTTATTTATTTTTTACTTTTTTATTTTTTATTTTTATTTTTATTTTATTTTTATTTTTATTTTTATTTTTATTTTTATTTTTATTTTTATTTTTATTTTTANAAAACTTAAAGGCAATTGCTAAAGAAGCAGGTTTAGAATACAAGAAAGCATTTGGTGAAGCATTTAACAGAGGATTGAGTGAAGCAGAAACTGAAAAATTTGCAAAAGAAGCAATAAATAGTAGATTAAAAGTTCTTATGGAAGAACATAGAGGAAATTTTCCAGATGAACTAACAACAGAAACTTGGTCAAAATTAAAAAAATAAATTGAATAAAAATGATAGGAAAATTACCAAATGTTTATGAAGCATTGTATTTTGAAAGTTTATTAAAAAGAAAAAAAGTAATTACAAATGAAGTTTTTAATAAAGGAAAGATTGAAGCTTTTTCTTTAGGAATGGCAAGTCAATTACCAATAACAGTTGAAACAACAATTGGAAAAGATATAACAAAAGGAAGTATATTTCCTCTTAAATATCAAAAAGATGTTCCTGTATTATTTGATAAAAAATTTAATTTAAAAAAATTTCCAAAATCTATTGAAGTGAATGTAAAAGGAACTGATTACAAAATTGATAAAATTGATGAATCAGGAATAGAATATTAAATTATAAAAGTAATCCTTTTAGTTTTAAAAAAGATAATGTAAAATATACCATCAGTAAAAAAGACACATCATCAAAAGAAATTAATAAAAACTTGTTGTTTGGTGATTTATAATCCTTATTCATTCAATATCTTATATATTTAATGAATCTTTTAAGAGGTGAGACAAAATTCGGTGATTTATATATATATATAAATTACCTAATTTTGTCTCACTCTTCATTTTGTTTCTTATTCCTTTGTTGTTGTGTATGAAAAGATTCTTTTTTACCTTACTAGACTTTTTGTTAATGAAGAGAAATATAAATCGTGGAGGTGTTGCCGTCCAATGAATAAGAAACTTTGTTATTTTTGCGACATGAAAAATATAGAGAAAATATAGGGAAATTGGCGAACAAATGGCGAACTGTTTGCGAACTGTTGGCGAGCGAAGGTTGGCGAAAGTAAGGGAATGATAAGGGAATGATTAGGGGAATGGATGGCGAAGGTAAGGTGATGGACGGTAACAAAAAATTCAAATCACTTATTTTTTTTCTATTCACCAAATCCAAAAGAGTTTTTAAATCTTTTTTGATACAACAAAGACTGAAAACAGATCTTTTGAACTCATCACTTGCATTCAAATCAATTCCTTTTTCAACCACCAAATCAAATAATTCATCTTTCTTTTCATAACAATAAAACAGAAAAGGAATATCTTTGTTAATAAGTACATCTATTTCTGCTCCTTTTTCAATCAAAAATTTGATATCTTCTATTCTTCCATAAAGACAAGGATAAAACAAACAGTTATATATTTTTTTCATTCTTTGGTTAATATCTGCTTTTCTATCGAGAAAAAAGAGGTATGTTTTTTGATTGATACTCCCATTTTTGTTTGATAATCTGAGAGAATGAAGAAAAGGACATTTCCGCCAAGTTCCTCTTGCAAAGGACACCCGTGATTCATGATGAGAAAGAGAAAGAAGATCCAATTTTTGATTGACTTGAGATCCTTCCACTGCATAAAAAAATACATCCTCATTCAATTCATTTTTGATATTTATATTTGCTCCCCTTTTGATCAAAAGTTCAACCATATCCACTCTTTTTTCTTCACATGCAAGAAATAGAGGATTCGTGAAAATTTTAAAAAATTGATCGATATCCACTCCTCCAATACATATTCAATCATCTCTTCTGTACTCTTTTTATTTCTCATCAATAATTGAAATGGAGTGAATCTAATAGGATCTGTTATTCTTGGATCTGCTTTATTATCGAGGAATAATTTGAGATCTTCCAATTTAATTTCTTCATTTTTGCAGAGATTGTGGAATGCATTTCCGAATTCGCTCATTTTATTTGGATCTGCCTTATATTTGAATAATAATTTCAATCCCTCTTCCTTTATTTCCCCAACACTCACATATTGACTCAATGGAGTGGAACAATAGATGTTAATTTCATTTATCTCTGCTTTTTGTTCAATTAAAAAGGCCAATTTTCTTTCATCAAGTGTATGTTCTTCACACATTTGAAAAATAAGGTTTCCATGATACCCAAATGTTTTGCTGAACTCGATTTCAGACAAAATCTCCTTTATCAAATTATTTATTTCATTTTCAGCCAATTTCATTTTCTTTTTATGAGAAATGAGTGTCCAGATTTCAGATTGTATTCTATTGAAAAAATTCAACAAGATTTTTTGTTTTTCTTCTTCTTTGATTTTCTCCTCTTCATCCTTTTT
>JAMYWO010000165.1:59418-74193 GCA_024220525.1 Cochliopodium minus
GTAGCTCTATCTTTAACAATAAGACCTGTACTATCTGTAAATAATACACCATTAGTTAAGTAATTTAATTTTAATGAGTTTGATAATACTATATCTTGTAATGTTAAAGGATCTGGTAAAATAATATCTTCCCAAAAAGGTGTAGATCCATCCGATGTAAGTACCTTTCCACTTCCACCAATAGGTAATCTATCTACATAATCATTTGTTTTTCCAACAATTAAATCTCCATTTAATCCATTTATTTTTAAATCATTGCAAGTAACAGTATTTACATTCAATGCATTTGTGTATCCAGGCAAATTATTTCCAGATGGATTTGAAACCAATACATGATTTGTTGTTCCTAATGATAAACCATCAACATTGCCATTATTATCTCCAATTATCAAAATATCTCCTTTTGAACTCCCATCTATTTTCAAACTTGAAGTTTCAATATTTGTAAATATACCTTGTTGCGTTGAACTGTATCCTGTAATTGAATAAATATTTTTTGCCATACTTTTACAATATATAATATTTAATAATCATTTTTAGTTTTTTCCAAATATTCAAGAACACTTTTTGTATTATCTCTAAATAAAATTGCATGAAAATGAATTGAATATCCAAGTTTTTCTGTTAACCATTGATTTATTCCTTTGTAATCCAACTTTACTCTTAAAGCTCTAAAATTCATTCTTATTGTTCCATGGCTATGAACCAATCCTTTTGAGGGTCCAACTTCACAAACATAATCAATAATAGTATCATCTTCAAATCTTTTTTCCAAAGGTATATCTTTATATGATTGATTTTCTTCATTTGAATTGTTTAAAATAACAAATCTATTTGGTAATTTATCATTAAATAATTCATCGATTGTATTATTAAAATGATTTAAGAATTGATCTCTATCTGCTTGTGACATATTCCAAACAGATTTGTTTGTATTTATTGTTAAAAAATAATTTGATGATCTTAATGTTGGCTTTCTCCCTGTCCCTGCTTTGTTTTTCTTTCTTTTGGGTTTATTTTCTGTTAAATTTAGTTTTTGGACAATAGTTTGCATTGTTTTTTGATTATTAACAAAAATGATTTTGTAAATATACATTTTTTTCAACAAAAATTGAATTTCTTTTAAAAATTTATTAATTCATCAAAAAAACGTATATTTAATGAATCTTTTAAGAGGTGAGACAAAATTCGGTAACTTATATATATATATATAAATCACCGAATTTTGTCTCACCCATCATTTTTGTTCTTATTTCATCACATTCCTGATGATTTAATCTATTTTTTGATTTTATATTTTTTTAGTTTGTATTTATTCTTGGACAATACCAGTTTCCTCCATAGCTTATTATTTCAACATATTGGTTTATTCCTAGAGTTATCGAACTTGTATCATTTATAGTTGTTCCACTTGCTGCTTTCAAAGTGCATGTATTCAACACATTATTGTCTACTCTTAAAAATTTGAAAGAATAACCACCAAAAACTAATGAAGGTAAATCTATTTCAATATTTGTTGAAGCATCAATCAAAAAATAAGTATACCCTGCGTAACTATTTTGGTCCATATTGATATCATTATTAATCATAACAATTGAATAAGATGACATTTTATTATTATGAATATTATTTTTTTTAATTTCATTGATTAATTTTTTACACAAAAGTTAACACTAAATATGCTTCAGATCCTGAAGCTCCTGACATAGTGTGAAATATTGTTATTTTATCTCCTGAAACATAAGAAACATTATTATTTGCTATATCTGAAATTGTAGTACCTGTCATTGTTAGAGCAAGGATTGTGTTAACACTGTTTATTCTAACAGTAAAACTTCTAGTATTACTTCCTCCTGGTGCAACTGTTAATTGAACAAAAAGACTCTTTAAAGTACCATTATTTGGCATAACAATAATACCTCTTGCTTCAATACCATTCATATTATTGAAAGGAACAAAGTATTGATTTACTGATAAATTTCCAAAACTATTGAAATATAAATATCTTGTTATTGAAAGAGAAGAAGAATTTTGATTTGTCCATTGACTTCCATTATATGTTAAAACTTGATTGTTTATTGGACCAGATATATTTACATTTGTAATATTATTAATATCTGATAATGCAGAATACTTTGATCCATTTATTGTGAATACAGATCCTGAATGATTTTGAGAAGATCTTATAATATTATAATATGTTTCTCCTGAATTGAAAACACAAGATAATTCCAATGTTGTCCACAATAATTGAATTGTTGGATTACTTGTTCCTCCTGCTAGTTCACTATTTGTTATAAAAGATGTTCCTGTAAAATTAACATTGATAGTATTTCCCATTGCTGTAATTAAAATATGTTGTCCAACTTGAAAAGGATTTATTGTCAATGTTCCTCCAAAATTCATAATATAATAAGTATTTGGACTTGCTGTTATTGTTGTTGAAAAAGTATAAACAGTTTCATAATAAGAATTATTTAATGAACTGATATCTGTTGATGATAAAAATCTATTTATCCATTGTGCTCCATTGTAAAATAAACCTTGATTTGTTGTTGGTGTAGATAGAGTAACATCACTCAATAAATTTAAATTATAATCTCCTTCTTGAGCAATTATTGATCCACTTCTTCCAAATACAGCAGTAACAGGAAAGAAAGGAGTAACATTTATCCATTTTGTTCCACTGTATGTTAAAACTTGATTATTAATAGGATTGGAAAGATTAACATCATTTAGATTTGATAAATTATTAGATCCTGGAGGTCCTTGATTTCCCATAGGCCCTTGTGGTCCAATTGGTCCTTGTGGTCCTATTGATCCAGTTTTATAATTAATTGAAGATGAAGCATAAAGATTCTTCATTTTTAAATATTATATAAATATTTTATACAATATTTTAACAAACATGATATTTTCTAAATTTTAGTCTTTTTTTAAATGCAAACTGTCTGATAAATATTCCCCGGCTAAAACTGAACCTGCACCTAAACCAAAAGATGGTAAAAATGCTGTATCATTTGAAATTCCAAACTTAAATATTCCAAAGGTACTTAATCCTGATATAACTGGTTTTGCTAAATGTTCGACTCCAGCAACTTTTGGTCCTATCATACTTAAAACATTATTTTCCAAAACGTTACCTATTAGATGACTCGAAAACACAGATCCTCCAACAATAACTCCTGCAGGTAATGCGCTTCCAAAAAATGGTAAATATCCCATAGGAGATTCTCCAAAAGCTAACGAATAACCTAATACAGAAAAACCAGCACTTATCAAAGAAGGTATTAAATCTTCTTTAATTTTTTCTCCAACACTTAAAGTATTCATTTTTAAATTATCATAATAAAATTTATTTACAAATCTTTAAATTCTATTCTTAATTCTTCATTAACATTTCTTTTGATTTAATTTTGACTTCATCAATTTGCTTTTTTTGTTCAATCAATACTTTATTTTGATAATGAACTTTTAATATCAAATTTCCTGTCGTGATCGCAAGTCTATAAACTGGATTAACATAACATAAATTTTCATAAATTAATGAAGATTCTTTTAATTGATCATTTAATAATTGATCATTCAACATTGCCATTTGTAATCCATTTAAATGCATATTTAATTTAGGTCCCAATCCTTCTACCACGCCCAAAGTACCAATATATGCAGAACTAATCAATTTACTTGAATTTGCACATCCAACTGTTATTGAAATTTCATCAATCAATTTTTTTAGTTGATCTTCATTTAATGTTTCCAAATGTTCTAAATCTAATCTTTCACCATAACCTTCTAAATATTTTGGAAATGTTTCTCTCCATCTCAATATTTTTAATCTTAATTGATGTTTTTCAACTGTATCTTTATCAATTTGAGGTAATCCATCTTCTTGTTCTTGATTTTGTTGAATATTAGATACTTCATCCATTGCTCCATCTAATTCATCAAAATTAATTTGTTTATCTTCTTTTTCTTCTATTTGTGGAGATGATTGATTCATTTTTTAGAAATATTAAATTTAAATATTTGATATTATTATTCTTTCTTTATGGAATCCTTTTTGCTGCTTGAACTCCAATTGATTCAAGGGTTGAACTGTTACTTTTAAATAACATAAATGCAATTCCACCTGCAATTAATATTAAAGGAATTGTAATCGCGTTTTCCGCACTATGCACAATGCCACTTACTTCATTTATTCCTGTTTTAACAACTGATCCTCCTGTTTGAATAACATTATCAACAACATTTTCAATATGATCAGGAACTTTGCCAATTGCTTTTGTTACAGTATCTACTTCATTTGAAACATCATGATAAACAGTACTTGCTGCATTTGAAATTTTATTTCCCATTTTTATTTATTAATTCATAATAAAATATTTGTTGTTAAAATTAAATATTAACAAATAAAAATGAAAAGTATTACTAAAGAGAGTTTTTTTAATGAAAAGTTAAAAAATATGATTAAATGGATTGAAGAAGAAAAATTGTTGGATAAAGGAAATCAACTTTTATTAATTTTGAAATCTTATCTTTCAAATTTTAATGCTTTTTACAATTTTATTCAAACTATTAATCCTTTTGTCAATTCTGAATGTGAAATATGTGATATTATTCTTGGACAATTCTTTGGTTCTTACAACTTAAAATTATCTGATTTCAAATCGAACATATTGATAAATTTAAAAAATATTTAACATGTTTTATTAAAACATTTCGAAATTAAATTTTAATTTTGATGATAAAATGCCAAAGAAAGGAAAAAAATCAAAATCAGCTCAACAGTGTAAATTAGCAGAAAAAGTTAGAATGGCTTCAAGGAAGTACAAAGAATATAAAAAAAGTAATCCAAATGGTGCTAAAAAATGGAAATCTTTTGTAAAAGAAGCATGGGGTAAATAAATTTTCAAGAAAAAATATTTTATGTTATTTATTAAATGAATATTCCACCTATTTATGCTCAAGATCAAAAAGTAAATACTATTTTTGGTGTAATTACCATTCCAAACACTGGAAAATTTCCTGCTTTAGATGATGATGTTTATGCAACAAGTTATGGTTTGAGAGAAACCGGACTTGCAAAAAAGATTCAAAAATTAAACACTCGTTTAATAGCAATTGAAAAACCAAAAGAATATTTGGAATTCAAAAGAGAANTTAATCTTAAAATTTTACTCTCCCAGATCTAATTTTAATAAATATTTTGTGAGAAAAATTGAATTATCAATATGATTTTGGTTTTACAAATATTTTCTGAACCAGTAATACAAACACAAGGAATTTCAAATGTAACAACAAATTCAACTTATGATATTAGATTAATTTTAGTGGATTCAGTGCAAATATTATTTTCACTCCATTTCTTCATATCTTTAACATTTTCAATTTTAAATACTTATCAATCAATAAAACAAATAGAACTATTAGATTCAAATGGAAATATTGTTGGGATTAGATGTCAGATTTTGAAAATTTAAAAATATTAGAACAGTCAATTCATTCAATGATCCATATTGATAACAAGTAAATATTGAATTCGATTCAAATTGCTTATTTTTTTAAATAAAGCAAAAAAATAGTTTTTAAATATTTTAAATACTGAAATGAATTATAGAGTTTATACAAATAACACTATTGTTCTGGTGACTATCCATTTACTATTTTATCTTATGATTATCAAGTCATTGAATAAAATGGAGTTGAAATCATACAAATTTTAAAAGTTTTATATTTTATACGACTTCTTTCAAAATTTCATTAAATCATCAAAAAGCAATGGGATAAACAAAAAGAATCTTTTCATACACAACAACAAAGGAATAAGAAACAAAATGAGAGTGAGACAAAATTCGGTAACTTATATATATATATAAATCACAGAATTTTGTCTCACTCCAACATTTTTGTTTTTATTTCATTGCATTTCTGAAGATTTAATCTATTTTTGATTTTCAAAATATTTTATGCAAAAAAATAACAAGATCCATGAAATCTAAATAATTCTCACTTTATGATCATTTTTCCAATGTTATTCGTTCATACTTTCTTTTGATATCATTCCTTAATTTTTTGCAGATAAAATTTAATTCTTATCAATTTTTATTATTTATCATTGTGATAAATATATATTCCATCCAAGATGGAATATTATTTTCTCAACCATACAGAATGGAATATTATTTTCTCACAAGAAAATCTCACAAATCTACAAATAAATGGTATTTATTTAACTAATTACAATTTATGTCATAAATTATCTGATTTACCTTCCATTTGAATAAGATCTAATTTTATATTGTTCATATTGAAATCGAGGCAAATATCCAAAAAATAAATTACATAAAGAAATGGAGAGCAATTTTATTTTTAATTTTAAGTAGTGATTCCTAATAATAGCAAGTATATGAAAATTGATTTTAATTATTGTTCTCATCAAATTAATTTCTATGCTTGTATCAAGCCTACTGAGCACTTGAATTGAATATTCAAATTTTCTCTTGATATTTCAGCGATATTGCTTCTTTATTGATTTGATTTTTAATTGAAATATCATGAGAAATAATGAGAAATAAATTTGGAATTGGGAGAGAAAGGATCATTACTCAGTGGCCGAACTATACAATAAGCAATATATAATCTCAATAAATTCATTTACATCAACCAAACCTGTAAAAGATGGAAAGGCATCTAATACATCTTTATTGATTTGTTATTTGTATAGCATAATAAATGAATATTATGCCAAATAAATTGAATTATATTTTGCAAATATGCTTATTTATTAATATATTTAATTGAATAATGTATTTTATTGATAAATTAGAATCATCTACTAATTATTTGTTTTGATTATTTGAACCATGCAAAAATTTGCCCATATTATTGATAGAAAGAGTTGGTCCAAATGCTTTCACATTGTTTTTGATGATATACACTCCCNACCGTGAAGATTTTCAAAACACCAAAACATTTAGAGTAAATTGATTTCTATTTTTTAAAGTTTAATTTAATAGTTAATTTTGTTAATTTTTTGGATTTTTATTATTTTATTAAAAGATCTCTAAATATCTTTACTATTGCAACGTATGGCTTTCTACTTTCGAAAATTCTGAGCCTTTGAATTTGACTCGTTGGGATGTCAAAAAGGAAGATCTTCTTGAAGCAATAAATTTCTTTGAAGAAATAAGTATTGAAAAAACTCTTTTGTCTTCAATGCAAATTTCTCTTGTTTCTACAGATCATTTAGCAAAGATTGTTGACAAAAAACAAGGATTTCTCATTCTTTCAAGAGTAGGGACAATCTGTGTTGAAAATTACTTTTCATTTATTAGATCCGAAAATTTGAATCCCACAATAGTAGAATTTCATCAAATTGCCAATATCTCGTTTTTGATGTACATGATTGAACACCAAGAAGACCTGGAATTTACATTGCCTAAGAAGAAATATGGAATTTATTATAACGATAATAAAGATGTTGTGTTTCCTAAAGAAGTAGTTGACTTATTCATTAAGCAAGGTTACCTTGACAACAAAAAAGAAAAATCAATAGAAGAGCAAACTGTTTCAAATGAAATTAATCTCATTATCTCCAAATATACAACTATTTTCAAAGTTCAAGGTAGAATTAACAATAAAATAATATAATCAATAATTTTATTTTAACAAGGGAGACAACTTTTGAGACAGAGAACTTGCAAAAGAGCTTTTGATCAACCAGTAACTCCTATTGGTTATAGTGACAAAGCTTTTGTTGAAGAATTGATTAAATCAAGGCTTGGAAATTCAAGGTTTTTTCAGTGTCACATAGTGGGATGTAGTAAATCTCTCTCTTCTGAATCAAGGTTCATCTCTCACTTTAGAAATGTCCACAAAATGAACGAGCAATCCTTTGTTGCTGCATATGTCTTCATTCATTTCAACAAAAACGACATAAATAGAACAGTACCAAAAAAGGGAGTCAAAGAAGCTGTAGAAAATGAACTAAAGCAAATTTTGGAGGGCAATCAAAACAACATCGAACCATCCTTTTCT
The DNA here is from genome assembly GCA_024220525.1 of Cochliopodium minus. Lineage (NCBI taxonomy): Eukaryota > Discosea > Himatismenida > Cochliopodiidae > Cochliopodium > Cochliopodium minus. Next base: position 67,459 of record JAMYWO010000165.1, read on the forward strand.
TCTTTACCCGAAATTCATCATGAAATATCAGAAATAAATATAAGTGGTTATATAGTTTATTTCTATGACTTAGAAACATCTGGTTTAGGAGATGAATGTGAAATCACTGAAATCTTCATGAAAGAAATGTCTATTGATGGAGATTCCTTTTGCTCCATGGTAAGAAATGAAAAAAATTTTGCTTCAGTACATTGGGATCTGAAAAATGGTTTTTATGTTCACAAAAAGACACATTTGATGCTCAGGGAAGCTCCAACAAATGATCAAGTCAAATCAAATTTGAAAAATTTCTTGAATTCTAGATTGAAAGAAGAAGAAGACAATACAAAAGTTGTCTTTATTGCTCATAACGTAGATAGATTTGATCATCGTAAATTGAAAAAGTTTTTGGATTTTGATAAGAGATTGGTAGTTCCAACTGGAGGGAAAGAAAAGACATTTGAAATTACCTGGCTTGATTCATTAAATCTTACAAAATTGATTGTTGGAAAAGAGGTTTCTTTGGATGATTTGATGTTAATGACTGGAAATAAGATTGATGACTCTAACAGGCACACTGCCGAGTATGATGTTAAAAATACTATTGATTCTTTGTTGAAGATGATCAAAAAATACCTTTTAAGAGAGGGAGAGCAACCAATTGATGAGTTTTCAAGATGGGTAACCAATCAAACAGTTTGCGAGCCTCATTCTGGACCTTTGAAAGACAAAATAGACGATATTTCTTTCCTGTCAAAGATGAAAAATCCAGTGAATCTGGTTCAATGTAATCTTTGGAAAATTCCTTCTACAATGGACGATCAAGCAGCAATTAAATTTATGAAAATGTATCCAAATTTGTTCTTTAAAAGGCCATTTACATCTGCATTAAGAAGATTACTTATGAGTGAAAGAAAAAATATTTTGATTCAAATTGTGAGAAAGCACCACGAATACAATGGCAGAGCAAATACAAACCTAAATTCACTTTTATTCCCTCCTGGAACTTTACAATATCTTAATAATCTTAATAATGAACAGAATGATGAAATTGATGAAAATGAAGAAGAAAATCAACACAACGAAGAATTTGTAGAGGAAGTGGTTCAGAGTATAATTGATAAAAGCACAAGAAAGAAACTCAAGTTCGTAGAACTAATCCCTATCGAAGATTCCTTTCAATCTACGGAAGAAAACTCAAATGATAATGATTTATCTGAAATGTCACATGATGATGATACAAACCATGACTTGAAGAGAAAGCCTGGACACCAAAGTACCAATGTTAACAATAAGAAGTCTTAAAAAATAATTATTTGTATTTTTATTTTGATTAAAAATCAATTTTTTTCTTTTTTTTTGACTACAAAAATTTTCATAAAAATTTTTTCAGATGCAATCATTTTTCTTTAAAAAGAAATGTGCTCAAAAATACTTTAATAGATAATAAACAAAACGCACCATTCAGAATTTTTCTAATTGGGTCCTGTTTATGCTTTTTTGAAAATTCTGTATTTTTTTTTTTTTCACTAACAAATTTGAACGGCATTTCACCACTGTAGCAAAAATTTGCCCATATTATTGATAGAAAGAGTTGGTCCAAATGCTTTCACATTGTTTTTGATGATATACACTCCCTTTGGCAAGTATTTGTCTTCCAATAGCTCAAGAGAATCAATTTGATCTATAATATGCTTTTCCTTTCCATCTTTGCCAATTTCTTTGGTATGCTTTTTCAAGATCAGACCTCCATTTTCCCCTTTCTCTTCTATCAGTACATATTCTCCCTTTTTTTTTCCATCAAATAATTTTTCGTTCTTTTGTTCATCAAATTCTGTTCTGTGAAATGAATTGAAAATCAGGATCTTCTCCATTTCTTCAACTATTGATAATAAATGTTGAAATAAAAAGTTAATATAGGTATAAGAAATAATTCTTACATTCTTTCTTGGTTTCATCTGGGATTTTGCTATCTTTTTCAAAATAGGATTTATTCAATTCTTTTAGTGTGAGGGAAAGTGATTTGTTAACGACACTTAAATGTTCAGGAGTACTATCGGTAAGAATTCCTTCATACTTTTCCTGAGCTGCAAACAAGATGGTCTTCTTTGAATTTCCAATTTTGCAATGTAATGGAAAACAATGATCAAATCCAGGATTGTTTCCATTAAAAGCAATAGCCTTCCCGATCTTCAAAGCGGAGGGATCATGCTTTATGAGAGTAGAGAAATGATTATTGCAAGAAGAAAGAGAGATTGGGGATTTGGAGAATTGGATGATTATTTCTCTTGCATCAATAGATTCGGGATTCCAACGAAGAGATCCATTGAAGAAATCGTAAAGACTGATCTCATTTGTTCTGCATCTTGCCAATTCCAACTTGAAAGCAAATAGACGAGAGGAATAGATTTCATATTTGAGAGGATTCCAACCAATAGGACCTAGCAAGGATTTTAGATATTTCAGTCTGAGATCTTTTTCATTATTCTCAACAAAAACTATCTTTTCCTCCATTTGATTTTGTGATGGTGGATCATTTTTTAAAACAACAGCATGTTTCTTCCACCAAAGAAAAAGCCAAAAACTAATTTAAAGGATTGATATAAAGATTTTAGATTTTTGATAAATTTTAAAGATTGATTATCTGTTTTTTAAAATATTAATAATAATATTGATAATAATTGAATTTTATTTTTATAATAATTAATATTAATTAAAAATTATAAAAATAAAATTTGTTACAGGGTAGTTTGGGGGATGATTTTTTCTCCAATAGATTCCTCTGGAAGGGAATTCACAAAAAGACCATCTGAGAACAAATCTGCATAGGAAAAAGATTTTATTTTAGCAAGTTTTTGGTTGGTGTAATCATAGAAAGCAGGGAACTCATATGAGATTATTTTTTCTTTTCCCTTTGGAGTAATATAGATTGGAATGATTTCTCTCCCAGTCAGAGAAGGCTCAAGCAATTCCCATGATGCATTTTTGGCATAGTCTTCCAGTTTTACACAGAGATTCTGAATGACATCTCTAAAAATGTTGAATTCAACCTCATCAGTTGCAAAAATTTGATGATTGCCAGCATTTAGAAACCAATCTTTTCCTTTTTCTTCACCTTCCTTTAAAACCATATAAAGTACTTCAAGAGATCTCTGATGTCCAACACAGCAATTGATGGCAGCTCTGAATGCAGCTCTATTATACCATTTCACCATTAATTCTTCAACTGTTTTTTGAGAGAGAGATTTAAGAGTGGCATAATATATGGGTCTATCTGATTTTGTAAATGATGATGTCTGTGTAGGAAGAAAACTTGTAAAGATCGTCCTTACTTGCAATTTATCAAGCTTTGTTCCCTTATCATTGATATATTTCTTGTAGAATTTATCAGTTGCTCTGCATACCAAACTTCTCATCGTATCAATAGCAGCTTCTTTATTCAGCTTGGAAATTTCATCAATTCCAATCACAACAATGGTATCTTTATCTTTGATGGAAGGATCTTGAATGAAAGCATCATCAATCAATATTTTCAATGCATCTTCTATCTTCAAATCTATCCCACTCATTTTCTCATAAAATGGATCCCATTTTGATTGGACTTGATTCCAATCTGATCTCTTTTGGAAACTAGAATATATATAATTATTATTATATTTAATATTGCATAATAAATATATATATATTGAAAGGAAAGATTCTTACAAACTGAATATGATTCTAAGTGCTGCTTCTCTATCAAGAATCTTCTCTTTTTCAACATCGCTCTTTCCCATAAGTTTTGCAACAATACCAGAATTTGTATTTCCATTGAATGAGATATTGATTGCAATATAGTGCGTATTTCTTTTTTCATCATCAACTTCGTTGCCAAGTTTAGCAAAGTCTCTTTCATTTAAATATTTTGCATTTGTATCTGTAAAGAAACTCTTATATATTTTCAACAATTAATGAAAATAGAATTATAGTTAAAAAAAATTCATATATTCATAATTACCTTCCCAGAGCCTGATCCTCCAACTACTCCTATCATTGGAACTTGACCGTTACGGGGATCAGTGAATAAAAATCTAAAAGTATCTCCCAAAGCTTTTTCATTCTCTTTGTATGGCCAATTTGCATAATTTCTTGCGAGACGATAAAGGGGCTCATTCATTTTTCTCCTATCATCTTTAAAGTGCTCTTGAATGAACTTGAATTTATCAATTGGGTTTGCAAGTGACTCTTTTGGTATAGACTAAAAAAAAGAAAATTTTAATATATTCTTTCAGATAATAAAATTAAAAATAATATATTTACCCTCTTTAATTTCTCCTTTGATTCTTTTGCAATATTATTTGATTTCTTCTTTGATTTCTTCTTTGATTCTTTGACAATAGTGTTGGAAAAGTATCTATTCTTTTCCAATTTATTTTTTATGGGATCTTTTGGGAAATGGCAATCATTCACTAATCTTTTTTCTATCACTTAAAAAAAAAATTATTTAATATGGCAATATAATATAATTTTTATTCTTAAATAAAATTTATTACCATTATTTTTCAAATAATTCCTTCCAAATGATGTATATTTTGGTAAATTTTCAATATTGAGAATGAATATATTTTTGGAAAGAAGCATATTCTTTTTGTGATAAAGTTTTTTAAACATCTCTTCAGATAAAATGAAAAGAATTTTTTTTTTATTTTTTTTTTTTTATTTTCTTATATAGTTGGTATATTTGAAATTGTAATATTTCACTGTCCTTATAATAAGGATATTGATTTGTTGAATTGTTGAATAGAGAAAAATATTTTGCCTTAATTATTATACAAAATAAAAAAAAAAAATAAAAAAAAATACTCATGAATAATTCACGCAAAAATTTTTTATAATTAAAGATAATAACAGAAAGTGATATATTTTGCAAAGAAGAATTTGTGATAGAAAATGGGAAGATAGATAGTGAAAAAATAGTATATTTTTTTCAAAGAGAATATCTCAATGGAATTTACGATTATATTGCATCATTCAGTGTTCATGAGTGCTTAATTTTAATAGTCAAGTATCAAATTGTTGCGGATGTTTACTGCTTTGCTGCTCACTACGACAAACACAGTGGATTTGATGTTGAGACATTCCATCATATAAATAACATTCAGCAAGTTTATATCTTCGGTGATATAAAAAATGAGAGAATGGATCTAATTAAAGAAATCTATAACATGATACTCAAAACAAAAGGATACAAGGGTAAAATTAATTCATGTCTAAACAATCATTTTAGGAAAACTGGATCTGAAATCAAGCAATTATTGGTTGATTCTTCTCAATGCACTGGTTTAAAGCCAACTTATTTGGAAAATCAAGATTTTCTAAAAAAGGAAATGGGAAAATATTCTAATTTTGTGTTTTGTGTCAAGAATAATTCATTTTTATTGCTTCTTCAAGTTGATGATTTGGATATAATGACAAAAGATATCCAAATAAGAATTTCTCTTCCCTACTTCTATCATTGCAATGAAATGCAATCGAACACAAGCTTCACGAAAATGTTGAATATTCAGGATCGCAAAAAACTCGATGAGAATCTTTTCACTAAAAAAATTAAAAAGGAGTTTTTAGAAATATTGAAAAAAAAATTAAATCATAGAACATCTTGTTCACATTGTTCAAATATTTATGAATATTTGAACAAATAGTATTTAATTAAATTTCTTCACAAAACAAAAATGTCTTTATATAAAAAATATGTCCAACAAAATCAAAAAAGAAAAAATAAGAGTGTACAATTTGAACAAAAACAACAATAATGTTTCAACCCCAAAAGAGATGATCCAATGGATGGAAGAACATTTCAATATTCGTTTTGATTTTGATTGTTGCCCATTTAGACATGTCCAAAATTTACAACTTTGTTAGCGGATATTAATTTATGACTAACAAATTTTGAACATCTCTATTGCCCATTATATTGTGAACAAAATAATCTTGATGAGGAAATAGAATGGGGACAATATAATTATTGCAATCCACCATATTCATCAAGAACATCTGGAATAAAACAATTCATTGAAAGAGCAATTTATGAGAAGAAAAATAATGGTAAAACAACAATATTCTTGATTCCAAATAATTCAAATACATTATATTTCAATGATATATTCAACAATTTTGATTCTATAATATTTTTGAAGCCTATAAAATTTGTTGGATACGATAAAACATTTCCAAAATCATTGATTATAGTTGAATTTAGTGGACAAAAGAAATCATCAATTCTCAATATTGAACAAATTGATGTTTTAGGAAAAAAATGCTACAAATTATATTATAAATAAGTATATTCATAATATATTAATACCCAAGAGGTTCACAAATAATAAAAACTTTATTTGCTGTTCCATTTGCTCCTCCACTTCCACCTAAATGAGCACCAGTGAGTGAAATAGTACAAACACCACTAAATCCAGACAAAAATGCAGTCGATATATTTTCTTGAGAACTAGAATCAAATGTTACATAAGTAATTGGAGTTTGTCCAGTAATTCCAAGTGTATATGTATTACTTCCACCACTTGAAATTAAATTATTCCAAGATAAAGTTACTTTATAATTTCTATTTAATGTTAAATTTGCATTTATTGAATAAATAATAGTTGATCCTGTAAATGTAACAGGTATTGTTGATGTTCCGTATGTAGCTCTATCTTTAACAATAAGACCTGTACTATCTGTAAATAATACACCATTAGTTAAGTAATTTAATTTTAATGA
>JAMYWO010000165.1:77700-88266 GCA_024220525.1 Cochliopodium minus
TCTTATTTGAGAGAAGTTTTTTGTTTCCAAAGTCCACTGAGACATTCTCCCACCAAATCTCCGGTTCTTTTAATTTGATTATGCCTCCCGATTTGAATGTGACAGGTAATAATGATACATTTTTAATTGATGGAAATTTAATTACATTGTTACCTGGAAATTATGATTTAAATGAACTTGGCAATGCAATTCAAACTCAAGTACAATCTCTTGGAGGAACATATTCTTCATTTTCAGTTTCATACAATTCATTGACATCAAAAGGAAATTTTTCAAATTCTACTCCATTTGTTGTTGATTTTACACATAGAAAAATTGCAAATTTGCTTGGTTTTAATAAACAATCTTATCCTTCCACATCTTCTCTCGATGCAATATTTCCAATCAATATTTCTACTCTTGCTATTTTAATTCATATTGATTGTGGTTCAGGAATGGCTACTTCTTCTAAAGATATCAGTAATGCAACTTTTATAATGTAAATAAGTCTGAAATAATTCAAGTAAATGATAAAACTAATTATTTATTAGAGAGTAAAGTAAATTCTCAATTATTAAGTAATATTTCAATAAGAGTTACCGATACTGATGGAAATCGATTGATTGGTCTTGGTGAATGGATAATGTTATTGAGATTTGAACATAATGATACTAGAGATTCAAATATTAATGTTAGACTGTGTGGAGAAAATTAAATCTTGGGATTTTCCCAAGCTAAAATATAAGAAAAATTTTTTAATTTTCTTTTAAAGTTAAATTTAGTCCAAATTATTTTTTAGACATTGGAGTAATTGTAAATTGAATGAATTGGCATGCACTAATTATATTAGATTGAATATATCCAGAGACGGTATTGTTTGTGTTCCATCCAACACAAGAATAAAATTGATTTCCCGATGTACCATAATCAATATAAATACTATTAATCCAGCCATGAGTTGTATTGTATTGAGGACAAACATGAATTCCTGGTAGCATATTATAACCAGCTTGAATTGATGTACTTGCAAATTGACATGTATTATTCTGGGTATTGAAATAACAGCATCCAGTATTGAACCCTTGAGAAGCTATGATGGAACAAAATTCATAGAATGTCATTTTAGAATTTGGGCTATTTTGAATCCTAAGAATTAACAAAAATTATTGTAATAATAAATAAATAAATAAATCTATTCATTTTTTTTTTATTTTTTATTGTTAAATGCTAAAAATTATTAAGAAAAATGAGAAAATAAAAAAAATGAAGAATTTAATTTTAACTTTACTTCTCTTCTTTATTCATTCTTTATATGGACAATGTGACTCTCCTAGATGTCAATCTTATAATTGCTTGGAATTTTATTGCCCTTATACTTGTAATTCAGTTGTAAATATAACTACTGGTTGTTATTGCCCAGGACAAGGAGATTGTTGTATTAAATCAAATCCTAGATGTTGGGCTGGAGCATGTAGTTGGAGTACATTCGGAAGATGTCTGAGTTTTCCCAATCACGCTTGCTCAAGTAAACTCAACCCTATTCCCAAAAAAGCTTCTAATTTGGGAAAAAGTTCATGCCATGATGGTGTGTGCTCATCTGAAACTTTGGGATACTGTTTAACAACATTAGAATAAATTAAACAAAAAAGCTATTAATAGAATTTTTACAATAAAATAAATTAAAATAAAAAAAATGAAAAATATTATTCTGTTTTTTAATTTTCTTCTATTTGTTCATTTGATGAGAGCACAAGTAAAATCTATTTTAACATTTATGAATTTAATTAAATATTGTTACAGGGAAATATTTTTTTTTCCATGAAGGAGGATTGTGTACTTCAAGTTGCTCAAATAATTACAATTTCATTCTCACTCAACTTATTTGCAACCAACAAGTGAATGCAATCTCAGGAGCAGTGATTTTTTATAACACCAATCAAGAATGCACCCAAAATGGTACCATGCTTCCTTATTACAAATGCAATTGTTGGGCTTCCGGATTATTTAATGTAGATCATTATTGCACTCTGGAATTTTGCGAAGATCCTTATTGCAATTATAATTATAATTTAGGTCAATTTGGTGGCTTGGTTACCAAAAATCCTTGCTATAATTTTCTTAATAATCCACAGTTGACTGTTTCCTATTATTACAACAATAATTGTGGTTGGTTGTTGACTGTACAAAATTGCTAATAACAGAAAAAATTTATTTTATTAAAAATTTTCTCCATATTCACAAGCTTTTCTCATGTCTTCAATAACTTTTCTACTTATCTGTGGTGCTTTCCATTTACAATCTCTTTTACCATTAAAATTTTTCTCAACCCATTCTCTACAAATGAAATCATAAAAAACATAATCATCATCACTTACTCTATATAAAATATCATAAAAATCATACTCTAATTCATAATAACCATCACTATCATAAGTTTGAAACGTTTCATAAATATCTTCAAAAAATAATTTCGTGTAAAATCTTAGACCCATATTCAACTCCATTTTTATTAAATAAAAACTTTTATTATTAAATCAATTTTTTTTCATACAGAAAAACAATGAAATAAGAAACAAAATGACTAGTGAGACAAAATTCGGTAACTTATATATATATATAAATCACCGAATTTTGTCTCACCTCTTAAAAGATTCATTAAAAATATAGAATATTGAATGAATAAGGATTATTTTAATTTGTTAACAACATCATCCCAATAAAAAGGTGGTGAATAATACATTCCTTTTGTATACCATTGTTCTTTTCCATCAATTCTCTTTTTTTTTGCATCTCTTTCAACAATAGCGCCAAGACTAAATCCAAAAATTTTTTTAATTTTACTAATATTTTGTTGGTTTCTTTTTTCATCACTCTTTGGATCTGAACTTCTTCCAATCAATCCTAAAACTTGTACAATATTGTTTAATTCTGTTACAGGTTTACCATCAACTTTAATTTTCTTATTTGCAAATTCATTGATCTTTTCAATAGGAACATACGATTTTTTGCTTAAATCTAATCCCAAGGATTCAGAAATATGCTGTGTAGAACATAATATGTTAGAAGTACTTGCTCTTTTATAACAATTAATAGAGTAATTATCTTTATAGATTTGATTTTTAACTCCATCTTCTTTTTTCAAAAGATAAACATTTTTAACATATTTCATTGTATCTTTATCATTTAGGTGTTGTTCCCAAAGTTGAGTTTTAAAATTTTTATCAATGTTAGGATCAAAAAATTTAAACAAATGAAAAGTAGTTAATTGAAGTTTTTGATTTTGAGTTGCTAAACCTTTATTTATTAGAATATCAATATTTTTTGCTTCTTCTTTTGTTATTTCAGGTATTTTATCTAAGGTAACTTTTGGTAGTTGAGTATAATCAATCTTTATTTCTTCTATTTCTTCATTACTAAAACTATCTTCATCTTCACTATTTTCATCAATGATATTTATTTTGTAATTTTCATGTAAAGCATACCATAAAAAATAATAAACAAAGTATCTTTTTGATCTACCATTTTCAAGTTCATTGAAAATTGTTAACTGATATTTCCAATCATATTGTAAACTATCATTGTAATTTAACCCAATTTTTTCAGTATTGAATTTTTGAAATTCTTCTCTTCTTTTAATATTTCTTTCAATTTCACTTTTGACAGTATAAACTTTTTGTTGTTGACTTTTAGGATTGAACTTATTGTGTAAATAAACATAATATTTATTAGAAGTACTTTTTCTTGTTCTCTTTAATGACTGAAACATATCTCTAACTGGACAAGAATAAGGAGAACCATAACAAAATATTGAATCAAAATGAACTTGATCTGGATCGAAATTGATACCAATAGTTATTGATGGTGAAACAAAAACTACTTGATATTGATTCCAAAAATTATTTACATCTTCTAATTTTAAAAGTTCTTTAGCTTCAGTATCACTATCTATTATCAAATATTTTATTCCAAATTTTTTGAGATAATTTTGTTCATACTCTCTTAATTTCTTTTTAGAAGCCCAAAATCCAAAATTATTTTCTCCTATTTTAATTTTATGGTTAAGTACTGAATAAAATCCTGTTTTTCCTTTTGTCCCTGAATAAATATTCATTATCAAATTATCAGGTTTCCAAGGATTAATTAAATAATTCACATCATTTCTTAACAAGTTTAAAATTGTTTCACCCCTTTCATTAATAAATCCATCACAACAAACAATGTTATTTGTATTTTTTACAATATGTTCGAATACTTCTGTACAAATATTTTCATTTTCTCCTAATGTTGTACTATTAAATTGAGCCAATAATCCTTCAAATTCATCTAAAAAACCAAATTCATATTGATATTTCTCTTTTTCTAATATTTTCTTTATTTTAAATAAACTTTCAATAGAAATAATTAAATGATCATGTTTATACAATTTTTTTCTTATTCCTTCATCGTCATTATCATCTAAATAAATAAACCAATCTTTTTTAGTAATTCTTTTTAATTCTCCAAATACAGATCTAGCAAATAATCTTCTTGAAGTAATAAATATGGATCTTTTTGGTTGAATTTTATTAAATAAATTGAAAGATTGAGTTGATTTTCCAGTACCCAATGATGCTTTCAATAAAATTGCTAATCTATTTTTAATTGGTAAGTCATCACAAAATTTATTCTCATTATTTTTTTCTTTCATAATAATAGCATCTTTATTTGTTGAATTGAATTTTACTTTACCATCTTCAATATCCTTTAATAATTTTTTATATTCTAATTCAACAAAAGAAGGTTTTTCTTTTCTTTTTAAAGGTCTTTTACTTGGAGATTTTTCTTCTATTTTATTTTCATTATCAAGTCCAGCAATTTCCAATAATTCTTCATATCTTGTTTTAACTGGTTCCTCTTTATTCTCAAATACGTTTTCAAACTGATATTTTATTTCATATTCTCCAATATTTCCTAAAAATACTTTTTTAAATTTTTTATTTTTATTTCTGAAACAATCAAAAAATACTGATTTTTGTGTTCCACAAATATTTAAAAATGCATTATCACTATCGTGGGATCTTTGACAAACTGGACAATCCAATTTTCCTACAAGATTTAAAACAATAAAATTATCTTTAGCTTCTCTTATATATAATTTCCATCTCCAAATTTTTCTTCTAACAATGAAAATGCTTTTTCGTGGTCTTCATTATCAAAAGAAATATTACATACTCTTATTTTTTGTTCTTCTTCTTCATTTTCAGGATAAATATCTTGTTCTTCATTTCCTTTTCCTAATAAAGAAGCTTTTAGAATTATATCTTTGTAATGACACTTGTTTTCAATGAATCCTTTGTTGTATTTATTTAAATGTTCATCAATACCTTCAAGTTCAAGTAAATAGTCATGTAAAAAATCTTGAATACAAAAATATTCCCAATTCAAAAATTTGATCTCTGCTCAAGTTTGATATCTTCTTTTTGCCTTCTTCTTCATTTAAATTTAAATCCATATCAATATACATTTTACGATATTTTTCAGTTACATATTCAAAATTTGTTTTATTCACACATTTTTTGTCAAACCAATATAAATATTCCTCAATACTATTGAAATAAACAAACTTTTTTATATCCTTTAGTTTTTCCTTTTTGTAATATTGTCCAGGAACATTGCATACTACAAATCCTTTTTTTATCTTTTTGTCACTGTACTCGTCTTGAAGTGCCTTCAATTTTGGGTTTTTATTTGGCTTGAACGTGTCGAAAATTTTTGTTTCCATCTTCTTTTTTTATAGTGTCTTAAAAAGTCTTAATAAATCAATTTTTTTTCTTTCAAATTTTTTTTTCAATTTTTTCAAAAAGTTGTTGAAAACCAAAAAATAGATTAACTCATCAGAAATGCAATGAAATAAGAATAAAAATGACCAGTGAGACAAAATTCGGTGATTTATATATATATAAGTTACCGAATTTTGTCTCACCACTTAAAAGATTCATTAAATATACGTTTATTTGATGAATTAAACTGTTGAATCAACTATTCTAATTATTTCGGGATTTTGTTCACTAAATTTTTCAAGGTATTCAAAAATATCCATTCCTGTTTGTTCTAAAAACCAATCTCTTTCTAAACCAACATTTTCACATTGTTCTTTTAAATATATTAAATCTTCAACTGATTTAGCATTTTTTTCAATTCTATTAATTAATAACATTTGTTTTAACATCCCTATAGCCCAATTTATATAATAATTAAGTTCTCTGAATCTTTCTTGTTCTTCTTTTTCCAACTTTTCAGCTTTCTTTTTTTCATAATATCTTTTATTTCTTTGGCTTCTTAATTCTTTTTTATTTGAACTCATCTTTTTTATTATTGTGATTTTTATCTTTTCTTCAATTTTTATTCATAGAAGCAAATTTTTAAGATATCATTTTTTTTGAGAAAAAGAAACTTTCAAAAAAAAAGTCTTATTCTTCACAAACAACATAAGATATTAAAATTATTGAGAGGTGAGACAAAATTCGGTAACTTATATATATATAAATCACCGAATTTTGTCTCACTCTTCATTTTGTTTCTTATTTCATTGCATTTCTGAAGATTTAATCTATTTTTTGATTTTCAAAATATTTTATGCAAAAAAAATAACAAGATCCATGAAATCTAAATAATTCTCACTTTATGATCATTTTTCCAATGTTATTCGTTCATACTTNAGGTTGGCGAAAGTAAGGGAATGATAAGGGAATGATTAGGGGAATGGATGGCGAAGGTAAGGTGATGGACGGTAACACTTCGGGGTTTTTAATGTTTAACACTTGATTATTTTTTTTTCAATTTTCATTAATATAGCTATAACTATTTAACATTTTAAATATTTAAAAAAAGAAAAAAATTAATGTTTAATTTAAAAATGAATTTCAAAGTTCAAAAGATAACAACACAAGATTTTTCAAATCATTTATCAATTCCATCAATTCAAAGTAATAATCAAAATGAACAAAAAAAATTGTAAATTTACAAAGTAATAATGAAAAGAAAAAAAATTCAATTGTAAAACAATCAAAAGATCCTGAGAAAATTGTTCAACTTCAATTGGGAAATAAAAAAGAAGAATTGAAAAAAGAAAATTTTCAAGATGAAATTGGATTTACAAAAGAAGAATTAGAACAAATAATTCAAGATACAAAGAAACCAATAAATTCAAAACAAGATACATATGTTGAAAAACAAAAATCAAATAAACTGTTTGGAAATTGTAAACAACAAGCAAATAATGAATCAAATTCAATGAAAAATGGAAAAATTGGAAATTGGATTTGGTATGGTTCAATAATTGGAATAATAGGTAAATATTTATTGTTATAAGAAGTTAATATATTTTATGAAAAAAAAATATATTAAAGTAAAACTATGAGTCAAAATTGGTTTAATATAAATGAAAGGCATTCAAGTAATTTTGTTGGAAATTTAAATCAAGAAATATTCAAAAAAGATAGAAGTGGATTTCCTGAAGCAACAAATATTATTTTCCCTCCAACTAACTCTGAATCTAGTTGGTTAAGACACAAGCCCGCCACTCAAGTTCCAACTTCATTTGATGGAAGTTCATTAGATATATGGGTAAATCCTGCTGGTTTTACAAAAAGATTTATTGCTGATATGACTGTTTCAAATATTGGAATTGCTGCTATTAACGTTTTACCTCATTATAATTTTCTCAGAATAGAATATTTAGATTCTCAAATGAATGTTCTTTCAACTTTTAAGGCAGATTCAATTTATTTAGAATTAATTCATAAATCTTATGAAGAAGTGTTAAGATTAACATCTTCTGAAGGAATAAGTGTAACTACATTCAACAACGATACAACAATATTGCCAGGAGCATCAAGAGAATATTTTATTCATTTACCATCATTTATAGACGCAACTGAACAAGTATTAAATTCTGTTAAAGATAATCGTTTTTGTATTACTTTCAAACATTAGGAACAGATACACCAGCATCACTGAAATTAAATTCATTTGATGTTTTGACACATGGAGTCAGTTTAGAACCTAGTCATTCACAAATGGAAACAACAAAACGTAAAAATAATATTTGGAAATACAAATATCTCGAACCAGTAATACAAACACAAGGAATTTCAAATGTAACAACAAATTCAACTTATGATATTAGATTACCAAGTTTTAGTGGATACAGTGCATATATTATTTTCATATTGCGTCCAACTGCTTTAACTTTTTCAAATGTAAATACTTATCAAGCAATAAAACAAATAGAACTATTAGATTCAAATGGAAATATTGTTGGGATTACGATGTCAGATGCTTTGATAAATACAAAAATATCAGAAGCATTTCGAGGATATATTCTTGATATTAAAGATAATATTTATGCGATTCCATTTGCTATTGATATAAATAAAGCAAGAAAAGGAATAGTTTGTGGATATTATAAATTCTCAGGAAATGAATTATTAAGAGTTTATACAAATAACACTATTGTTCCTGGTGACTATACATTTACTATTTTATCTTATGATTATCAAGTCATTGAACAAAATAATGGGGAG
The DNA here is from genome assembly GCA_024220525.1 of Cochliopodium minus. Classification (NCBI taxonomy): domain Eukaryota; phylum Discosea; order Himatismenida; family Cochliopodiidae; genus Cochliopodium; species Cochliopodium minus. Next base: position 86,244 of record JAMYWO010000165.1, read on the forward strand.
TTGAAATCATACAAATTTTAAAAAGTTTTATATTTTTATACGACTTCTTTCAAAATTTCATTAAATCATCAAAAATGCAATGGGATAAGAAACAAAAAGAATCTTTTCATACACAACAACAAAGGAATAAGAAACAAAATGAGGAGTGAGACAAAATTCGGTAACTTATATATATATATAAATCACCGAATTTTGTCTCACCTCTTGAAAGATTCATTAAATTTATAGAACATTGAATGAATAAGAAATTTTTTATCAATTCTCTAAAATTTATCAAGAATTGGTGCTTTTGCAATAAATTTTCTTTTGTTTATTTTATCAACAAAGAAAAAAGAATATGGTAAACTCAATTTATTTCTGAACCATTCTTCAAACTCTTTTTGACTGTTAAAATTTCTAAAATTACTTTCATAAATACTCTTTAATGAAGCAAATGTTGTTTGATTGAAAATAATATTGTAATAACTTAATTCTCTAATATAAGTTGGAATAACAGAAGCATATTGTGCAACAAAAATAATTGAAATATTGTAGTGTCTAAAACTTCCTAATAATCTTTTTAATACTTTACTGTATGAATTTAAAGTACCCATAATATCATCAAAAATAATACAAATTTTTGAATCAATTTTATTTATATAAAATTTCTTTTGCTTATTCATAATTTTTTCAATAGATTCATCAATATTCAGTGAAGATAATATTTTGTTTTTAATTCCTAATTTGTTTAAGTATTTGTAACTATCTGTAAATCCAGTTGAAGTAAAAACTAAAACATAATCAAAAACATATTTTGATTCTGCCATTATGTATTTTACTATGTGGCTCTTTCCACTACCACAACTTCCTAATACACTCAAGATGTAAGAATGAACTAAATTTAGTGACATTTTTTATTAGTAATATAAAATGTTATTGTCAAGATTTAATAAATTTGAAATTGAGAAGCTGGTCATAACTTTCAACATAGATATATTGTTACTTTGATTGATTGTTTTTCAAAATATGCTTTTTGTAGGTCAATTACAAAAAAAACTGCAAAGAATGTTGTAGAATCAACGAGAGAAATGTTGGATGATTATTACAACATTATTGAAAATTGGCCAACGGCTATTCATAGCGATAACGGTTCAGAATTTATTTCAAAAGAATTCAAAGAATTAATGAAAGAAAAAAATATTAAACAATTATTTGGAATGACTTATTCTCCAACTCAACAAGCAATTATTGAAAGGTTCAATCGAACTATCAAAACTTTAATTTTTTCATATATTTCAAAACGTCAAGCTGAAGGAGTACTCCAACCCTTATGCAGGAAGATATTATGATAAATTACAAGATTTTGTTCATAATTACAATAATTCTTATCATTCAACAATTAAAGATTCTCCAACTAAAATATTTCATAACACGAGAACAAATTACAGACAAGAATTGCTTGTAAAAGAAAAATTAAAAGAATATTCAAAAAATAGAAAAGATTTACCAACATTAAATGTTAGAGATCATGTAAGATTACATATTCTAACAAAATCAAGTGAAAGAAAAGCTGATATATTTGCTCATAAATATGAACCAAGATGGAGTACTTCAATTTATGAGATTGTAAGAAGAAAAAATTTACAAGATCCAATCAAACCTGTTAGGTATAAAATAAAAATGGTTATAGATGAAAATGGAAATAGAATTAATAATTCAAGGAATTCTGAAAAGTATTATTATGGAAATTCCTAAACAATTTTAATTTTATTAATTAAAATAAAATGTATTTACCAACAAATTTATTGATAAGGTCAATTGATCGTGATTTATACAGTAACACTCAAAGTACATCAAATTTTACATTAAGATTACCATCTGATATTAAAAATTCAAAGAAAATGTGCCTTGTAAATTGTATGATTCCATACACATTTTATAACATTATGCAAAATAATAATGATACATTTTTTTTTTTTTTTTTTTTTTTTTAAAGATCTTTAATTAAAAAAATAGACTTAATTCAAAGTGGTAGTTAACCCAT
>JAMYWO010000166.1:0-12500 GCA_024220525.1 Cochliopodium minus
TAAAAAATAAAAAATAAAAAATAAAAAATAAAAAATAAAAAATAAAAAATAAAAAAAATAAAAAATAAAAATAAAAAATTAAATAAAAAAAAATAAAAAAATAAGTAAAAAAAGATAAAAAGATTGTGTATCTCAAAAATTGTCAATTTTAGAAATATCAATCAATCATGTATAAAAAATTGAAAAAATTAATTTTTAAAAAAAAATTAAAAAGGTAAATCTCAAAAATGATAAAAATTTTTTTTTTACCAATGATGTGAACTCTCTTTACTTTTTTGTTGGAAAGTGCTTTAATTGCACGTTGAGAAATATCGGTAGATTTCAACTCGTCCAAATCTCTAGTTAACATTCTTGCAGCGTCTATACTAACATTACCATTTCCTATGATAGCTACGTCAGTGACATTTGATAAATCAAATTTGGAATTTTCTTGAAACAGAGGATGTCCGTTATAAAAATTTACAAATTCTCTAACATTGTTTACTCCCTTTATTGAATGATGATAATAAATAATATTAAAAAAAAAATTTTATTTTAATTTTCTTGTCTATAAAATTTGTATTTGATGAGAAATCTTTTACCTTTATATCTCCCTTTTCAATCTCCAATTCTTTTTGAATTTCTGCTCCATAACAAAATATCACTGCACTATATTTATCCTTTAATTCTCCCACAGTGATATCCTTTCCTACATATACATTTCCAAAGAATCTGCATCTCTCCTTATTGGAGATCAATGCATCAAATTTTTTCTGCACAACTTTTATTTCAGGATGATCAGGTGATACTCCATATCTTATCAATCCAAAGGGTGTTGGTAGCTTTTCTAGGATATCCACCGTAACATCTTTTGTTTTTGAAAGGATTTCTTCTGCTGTGTAAAATCCACTTGGACCTGATCCCACTATGGCTACTGTAGTTTTGGATCTTGAAGTGATATAGCCGTATGAGAGTTTAATGGGTGATATCTTTTTGAACTTTTTGATCATTTTCATTTTTTTATTATTTTTTATATTTTCTTTAAATTTTGATGGTATCAATCAAATTATCAACATGATAGGAAGGTATATAATATATTCACCTTTAAATACTTTATTTTTGGATTCTTATTTTTTGAATAAATATCTTTAATTTTTGAATCTCTTTTGAATAAATATGGTATACTCAAGGATTTGATACAATCTATTACAATATATCCAATTTTATTTTTTCAATCTTTATATTCCTTCTCTATGAATGGTTCTTCATTAGATGTATCTTTAGTTCCAAATGAAAATATTCCCAATTTTTCTGCATTCAATGCTTTTTGCTCTAAATATCAGAACAATAATTTATTATTGAAGCATTTACAGGTGTAAAATGAAAATTAATAAACCTTTTTTCCATAATGTCTAAATATATGAATGAAAAATTAGATTATAATGATGTAATTATCCAATACATACAAATGCTCTTTTGCATAATTTGAATTCATCAAATTGTTTGAGGCACATTGATTTATCAAAATTATATTGTCTCAAACATTCTCTTGATCTTTTTGAAAATACTCCACATCCATCATTATCTACAACTCTTATTGACATTTTTTTACCTTTATTTTTTTTTTATTTATATTTTGTAAACTAAAATAATTGGATGTACAACCATAAATGAATACTTGATTCTTGATAATTCAAATTTATACCTCCAAATCAATCTCGTATTTAAAATATATTTCATTTCCTAAAAAAAATTAATTTGAATATTAAAATCCACATTGAAAAAAGAAAGGGGATATATAATCAAAGAAAATGTTTAAATATCAAAAAAAGAGATTTTTTTATTCACTTTCACTTTTATTTATAAAAAATAATTCAAATTATTAAAAAAAATCAAAATGAAGAAGATTCAATCAAAAAAAATTTCCTCTCATATCCTAAGAACAACATTCAATCACACAAACAAAAATAACATAATGAAAAAATACAAATATTTACAACAGATAAGAAAATATAATTATTACCAACCAAATACCGTGTTGCCATTGGAATCATTGAAAGATTCGGTTGGAATAAATGTTTTTAGCGAAGCACATATAAAAGAAGAAAGTAATTATATAAATAAATAAACAAAAAATCATAGAACTAAAAAATCAAAGTATTATACATCAACATATTATACTTTAAAACATCAAAATATTAACACCCAAATACGCATGATTGATTATTTTTTTTATTTTTTATAAATTTTTTTTTTTAAAAAAGGAAATCCTTTCAATAAGATCCTATCTATGCCCAAATCTATCCCAACTATGGAATGGAAGGATCGACCAAACAATATCTTGTTGATAAAAAAGAAAAATGATCTTCAATCCACCCAATTTTTGGAAGTGATAGCAGAGTAAGTGAAAAAAAAGATTGTTATACAGAAAATATAATCAAGTTGAAACATTAATAATCATTTTAATACAAATTCATTTCATATATTCAATATCTTTCATATATTAAATTCAATTGATATAAAAGATCCATAAAAATTTTTTCGGCGATCTTATAAAACTTTGATGATGAGAATTTTTTTTTAAGTACCAGTGAAAACGGGAGTACAACTTTAAATTTAATTAATGTATAATTTGTTTTTTTTGTTTATTCTCCATTAAATAGAGAAAAAAAAAATAATTTTTTTAAAAAGAATTAAAAATATAAATTCCTAAGTCTTAAATCTTTCTACAAAAGAAAAAATATAAGCTGTTTCATTTAATTTTACTATTTAGTTTAATTCTCCATCAAATTAATAATACATTAATTAGGTTTTTTTTTGAAAAACTAAAAAAGAAAAGAAAAATAAATAATAAATATTTTTTAACAATTAAAAAAATATTTTCCACATTATTTACTAATATTTTTTTTATTAAAGGTGGTTAGTTAAAAAGTACGGAAAAGAAGGAGTAGTCGTTTTGGTAGAACCATCTGCCCAAAAGGAACATCCTCAGTTACCCACCTACGATATAAGTGAGGAAGCCAATCTGGTGAGTAAAATAGATTTGATCATCACTTTGGGAGGAGACGGCACCATCTTGCATGTGGGGAAAATGTTCCAAAAGAAAATGCCTTTGGTCTTATCTTTTTCTATGGGTTCTTTGGGATTTCTTTTGAGTTTTCGTAAAGAAAATTTTTATTTTTCATTTTTTTATTTTTCATTTTTTTATTTTTCTTTTTCTTTTTATTTTTTTCCCAATTTTTATTTTTATTTCTATTTCTATTTTTTTTTATTTTTTATTTTTTATTTTATTTATTTTTAATCCTTATTTTTTTTTCCTTTTCTATTTTATTATTATTTTTTATTTTTTATTTTTTATTTTTTTTTCATAATTTTTTTCCTTTGGAAAGCTGTGCAAAAGTACAAGGAAGCTCTCGAGCAAGTTTTTCAAGGAGGTCTTGGCTTTACTCCTAGAATGAGACTTAATTGCAAAATCACTAATTCAAAGACTGGAGAAGAAATATCGTACAATGTAGTAAACGAATTGGCTGTAAAAAAAAATATTTTTTTGATAATTTTTAATATTTTTTTATTAACATTTTTTAATTTTTTTATTTTTTTTTTAATTTAATTCTTTTTTTAATTCAGCTACATCGAGGTCAAATGTCCCAATTAACTAGAATAATGAGTTATGTAAATGGTCAAGAATTAACTAATTGTGTGGGTGACGGTATTATAGTTGCAACTCCGACTGGTATTTTTTTAATATTTTATTTTCATTTATTTTTGATTTTTTTTCATCTATTTTATTTCATATTTATTTTTAATTTTTTTTTTAATTTTTTAATTTTTTTTTTTTTTTAATTTTAAATTTTTTTATTAGGTTCAACTGCATATTCTTTGTCATGTGGAGGATCAATGATTCATCCTTCTTTGCGTGGTATTTTGATGACACCCATTTGCCCAAGAAGTCTTTCCTTCAGGCCTCTCGTCCTTGCTTATGACTCACAAGTCAAACTTGTTTTGATTTCAAAAGAAGATGAAAGAAACGAAAGAAATCCTCCTATTGGTAATAAACAAAAAAAATTAAAAAAATAAATTAAAAATAAAATTTAAAAAAATTAAAAAAATAAAATAAAATAAATACATCAAATAAAATTATTTAAATTAAATTCCATCATTATTTTTTAATTTTAATAAATTAAATTCCATCATTATTTTTTAATTTTAATTTAATTTTTGTAAAGAAACGCATACTTTTTCTGGAGACAAGTCACCTAGCTTACCCAATGAGGGTGTCGCTTGTTTTGATGGTGACAGATTAACCCACAGAATAACTGGGGATGATATCGTAACAATAGGTAAAAAAATACAATTTTAAAAAATTAAAAAAAGAAATTAATAAAAATATTCAAAAAAATATTCAAAAAAATAATTTATTAAAAATAAATAAAAAAATAAAATAAAAATTTTTTTTTTTTATTCATATTTTTTTTTAAAAAGAAACATCTCCTTATATTTTGCCCACAATTAATTCTACTGAGGGTGATTGGTTGCGTGACATCAATAACCAACTCATGTGGAACCAGAACTATCAGAAAAAACCCATTTTCTTTGAGAGGGACTTAAATGTTGATAGTGAATATTGAAAGAACCTTTTGTTTGTTTTGTTTTTCTTTTTTCACCAAAAAGATTCTTTTTTTTTATTTTTTTTAATTTTATTATTAAATTATATATTTATGAAAAAAAAAAAACTGTATTATTTTTTCTATGAGATCATTAAATTGATAGAAACCATTCTAAAATAACCAAGCTTTTTTCAAATAAAATTAATAATAATCAAAGCTTTTTCTCTTTCAAAAATAAAATAAATAAAATATAAATAATATTAAAAAAAAAAAATCTTATTGAAAATTGATTAAATGGGAAACAAAATAATTCATTTGGATTATCCTTCTTTTGATGAGATATACAAAAAATATGAGTAATAATAATTATAAATAAATTCTTTTTTAAAAATGTTTCAACAATTTATATTTTTACAAATAGCAAAAAGGGATCAGGATTTATCAATCCGTTTGAATTATTTCAATTTTGCGAAGAAATATCAATAAGATTGAATGAGGAAGAAAAAAAACATGCAATGAGAATATTAGATCCTTTATATAAAAATAAAATCGAAAAAGAAGAAATTAGGAAATATATTGTCGAGAATATTCCCTTTCCAATCATGAATCAAATCGGTAATTTTTTTTGTAAAAAAAATTTTATTTATTAATTAAATTTCGGTTGATAAAAAGAAAAACTTGGAACATCAAAGGAAATCGAAGAAAATATTTTGTCAGAATTTTTAGTGGAGAAAAATCTTGGTCCCACTCTATTAGAAAAACAAGAAGAGATTAGGGAAAAAGAAAGAAAAGAACAGAGAATAAAAAAACTTCAACAAAAGAATATCCATAACTCAAGATGTATAAAAAATATAAAATTTTATTAATTTGTTGTTTTTTTTTTTTTGATTATTTATTATATACCAGTAAGATCTCTGTTCGAAAAACCAATAAACGAAGAAATTTTAAGAAATGAATTCAATTTTCTATCTAATAACATGAGCTCATTTAAAGCTGATGTATTGGTTCTATACTTAAACTCAATTTTGAGAAAACAAACAATAGCTAAGAAAAAAAGTTTCGAGTTCAAAACAGAAAGTGCACTCACGGTAATAAAATAATAAATTAAATAAATTTAATCAAGAATTAAAAATTTTAAAAATTAATTTTTAAAGAGTATCTCGAGTGGCGGATTTACAAAAGAGGTTTCCTTGTCAAAAATGGTTTGTTGTGAAATCTTCCAAAGCAAAAACGATGTTCCAATTGAACAATTAACGGAATTAGACTTTGAGCAGTACAAGGACAAACAAGTAAACTTTGGAAAATTCAGAAGAGCTTTTCTTTATGTAATTAGTTTTAAACCCACCTTTGCTTTTGGTTCTCTATCAGATGATTTGAAGATCACTCTCATGACTTTGAAGAAAATAAGTGTTTTTGAAAGGGAAGCGGTTAAAAAAAGTAATTAAAAACTTTTTTTTGAATTTTTTTAAATATTTAATAGTCAAAATCTATTTTTTCTTTCTAATTTTTTTTTTCATTTTTTAATCAGGAAACAATGGAAGTTTAATTTCTCCTTACGTGTCATCGCATAATATCCGTAAATTTTATCAAAAAAAAAATTTTTTGAAACAGAATTTTTATTTCTAACTTTCATCAGCTCCATACCCAAGTTTTCAACTTTACAATACTCTTACACCTAATTATCCTCTTCAAAGAAATCCTCCTCCTATTAACTACCCATCAAATTACCTACCTTCAACTCCAAAATCAGAGAATGTATCAACCACTAGACCCAAACAACTAACCCCTATAAAAACCCTTCCTTCCAAACAACCAAATTTCATTGGTACTTCCCCAATCTCTAATACCAACATTTCACCAAGAAATAAAATTATTATTTCTCCAATTTTAACTCATCCTGATCCTTCTCATTATATTGATGAAAATACTCATTCTATTTCCATTGAGGAGAAAATTGTTAAAAAAGAAGAAATTAAAAGTAAATTTTTTTTTTTATAAAAACTAATCTTTGATTTTTAATTTAATTGAATTTTAAATAAAAAAATTTAAAAAAATAGGAGTTTGTTCTCTCCCTCAAAACCAAACGGATAGAAAGACATCTTTAAATTTGATTTTCAGATTTTTGAGCGAAAGTGATCTTTTGCAAACATCAAGAGTAAACAAAGAATGGCTTTATGTTTCAAGAAAAGATTTTATTTGGAGACCATTGTTAGAAAATTTCTTCAAAATTGATGAATCAAAAAGTAAATTTTTTTATTCTTTTATTTTTATTATTTTTTTTTTAATTTTGAAATTTTACATTTTTTTGTTTAATAGTCTCTCCTTCAAATTTCGAATCAATAAAAAAAGAATTTTTGACTGACATACAACCTCAATTCACATCTCCTATTTTTGTTGAATATTGGAAGTTAAGAGATGAACTACTAGGATATGTTTCTAACATTCTTAAACCTATGTATTTATACCTTTTCAATCAATAACTAACTTATTTTAAATCCAACTTTTTTTTGATGTTTAGATTTATTCATATGAAAATGATGACGTAAAACTTTTTCCATTTTAATTTGAATTCTTATTGTTGTTTATTTTTTATTTACTTATTGTTATTTATTGTTTTTTGTTTATCTCAATTATTTTGTTTATTTGTTTAAAAATAAAAAATATTTTAAAAATTTGTTTGTTAAAATTTAGACCAGGGTGCGGAATTGGAGTTGTTCCAAGAGAAAAGCTTTTTGATGAAAATGGAGAAGAGATAGAAGAGAAAGGATGTTGTCATGATTTTGTGAATGAAATAGCTGAGAAAATAATTGATTTTCCTCCTTTCAAAGATTTCTTTCCAAACATTAACAAACAAGACTTTCAAAAATGGAAAAAAAAATGGACGACAAAAGGTTCTTTAAATTTTTTTATTTTTTGTTTTAAATTTTAAATTATTTTTATTTTAAATTTATTTTTATTTTAAATTTTACTTATTTTAAAAGTGAGTTTGGAGTGTATGGCAAAAGAGATGTACGAGTATCAAGTTAGAGATCGTCTCATCGAACTCATTAATTCTACTCAACTATAATTTCTATTTTAACTTAACAAACAAAAGAAGATTTTAATTAAAAATAATTTAATTCTTTTCTCTTATTTTTAATAAAAACTATTTTTTTTTAAAGTTAAGTTTGAATCTAAGATCTTTGATTTGGATTCTTCAAATAAATTGATCCCAAAAAAAAAATTATGATATGGCTCTTTAGACAAATAAATTCAAAAAAAAAACAGATATCCATCATTAACTTCAATTCTTTATGGACCAAGCTTCAATTTATTTGAATGAAGACCAAGCTTTTATTAAAATTTTCGCACTCACAATCATCATTAAATTATATTTAAATTTTCTCTTTAAAATAAAAAAATCAAAAGTAAATGGGAAACAAATTATCACAATTGGATAGTTCTTCATTTGATGAAAAATACAAAAAATTTGAGTAAAATTCCTTTTCAAATTTAATTTTTTAATAAACCGTATAAATTTTATAATTACATCGTTAAATAGCAAAAATGGAATTGGATATATTTCACAAAAAGATTTATTCAAATTATGCAAAGAATTATCTATCAAATTGGATGAGAAAGAGAAAAAGCAAGTGTTGCTGGAAATAGATCCTCAATCAACAAATAAAATCGAAAAAGAGGAGATAAAAAAATACATCGCCCAAAATACTCCCTTATCTTTATCAAATTCAATGATGAGTATTAAGATGGATAAATCAACGAGTAAAAATAAAATTTAATAATAATTTTTTCAAATTTAATTTTGGAGAGTTTACAAATAAAATAGAAATTCTTTTTAAAAATTTCTTTATTTTTTAAAAACATTCAGATATGAAGAAAACAGAAACAGTAAAAGAACAGACTCAGAAAATAGTCATAAAGGAAGACAAAGAAATCTTCGAAAAAAGAGAGATAGAACAAGAAAAGGAGAAAGAAGAAGAACAAAAAAATGAGGTCAAAGTGGTTGAGAAAGTAGAAGAAATAATCATTAATCAAGAAAATGATGATGAAGTGAAAGTTGAAGAAGAATTAAAAAAGGAAATAGAAGAAGAAGAAGAAGAAGAAGAAATTGAGGAAGAAGAAGATGGCTCGGAAGAATTTCCAAAGGTGTTTTTCGATATAGAAAATGATCAGATGTTGAATGAATTTATGACAGATGAAGATCTCAATCCTATGATGGAAAAAACAGAAAAGCAAAAGTTATTTCTCCAAAAAAACGAATTGATGACTAAATACAAAAAGAGACGTAAAAATTTTTTTTTTGAATATCTTTTTGATAATATTTAAAACAATTTAACTTTTTTTTTTTTGACAAAATTTTTTTTTTAGTGGGCCGTTTATTCAATGTAAAAAATAATGACTCACTCAACGTTCCAAAAAATTCATCATTAAAAAATGAAAACAAACGTAAAGTTTTTATTTAAAGTTTATATTTTTTAAAAATTTTTTAAATTGATTTAGCAACTTCTCAAAAAATAATTGACGAAAAAACTTTGAGAAAGGAATTTGTTTTTTTGTCCGAGAAGAGCAAAACAATGAAAGCTGAAACATTAGTTGGATATTTAGATGCATTGGTCTCTTTCTTGTCACTTCCAAAGAAATATAATTTCCCTTACAAAACTGAAAAAGCAATAGATGTAAATAATTTACCTTTTTTTTAAAAATTATTTATTATTTTTATTTTATTACTTATTTATTATTTATTATTTTACTGAATTTAATTTTATTTTCATGATACTCATTTATGATTTTATAAATTTTTTATTTCTATTTTTATTTTTTCATCATTCAAATTTAATATTGTTTTATTTTACTTCTTTTTTATTTTATTTTTGTGAATAATTCTTTATAAAAATTATTTTTTGTGAATAATGTTAATTCATTTTTTTTCTTCTTATTTTTATATCTTTATGTTTTAATATTTTTTCAATTTTATTATTAATTTTCTTTAGAATCATTCAGATGGGGGATTCACGGGGATGGTGCATCTTTCAAAAATGATTTGCTGTGAAACTTTTCAATTGAAAAACGATGTTCCAATCCAAAACATGGCAAATTTCAACATCCAACATTACAAACAAAATGAAATAAACTTTGGAATGTTCAAAAGAGCGTTTCTAAATTGTATTTGCTTCAAATACTATCTTTCTAGTGATACCTCTTCAAATATTCCTAAAAATAACAACAAAACCTTTTTTTTTGGCCCAAACCGCTCTTTTTCTGCTGATTATCTTTCTGATGAATTAAAGATTGCTTTTATGACTTTGAAGAAGATTACTGTCTTTGAAAAAGAAGCTGTCAAAAAAAGTAAAAATTTTTTTTTTATATTTATTTTTATTTTTCGTTAAAAATTAAAAATTTTATTTTTAACAAACACTTCATTTTTAAAATAAAATTTTTTTTTTTTTCATAAAAGGAATTAGTGGAGATCCTATACTCCCAAAAATGTCCATGCAAGAAAATTATCGTAATTTAAAAAATAAAATCGATTTTATTAAATGATTAAAATTTAAATTTTCAAAAGCGTCAAGCCCATATGATAGAATACCTCTCCCTTTCAGAACCAATACTCTTGAGAAAGAACCTAATAATCCTAATAATTTTATTTTACCTCCGCCTTTTCCAAGATCTTCCCTACTCATTGATGATAATTCTCAATCTATTTCCATTAAGGAGAAAATCGTTAACAAAGAAGAAATTAAAAGTAAATTTATTTTTTAAAAAAAAAAATCTAATCTTTGATTTTTAATTTAATTTTATTTTAAAATAAAAATTTTAAAAATTAGTTTGTTCTCTCCCTCAAAACCAAACGGATAGAAAGACATCTTTAAATTTGATTTTCAGATTTTTGAGCGAAAGTGATCTTTTGCAAACATCAAGAGTAAACAAAGAATGGCTTTATGTTTCAAGAAAAGATTTTATTTGGAGACCATTGTTAGAAAATTTCTTCAAAATTGATGAATCAAAAAGTAAATTTTTTTATTCTTTTATTTTTATTATTTTTTTTTTAATTTTGAAATTTTACATTTTTTTGTTTAATAGTCTCTCCTTCAAATTTCGAATCAATAAAAAAAGAATTTTTGACTGACATACAACCTCAATTCACATCTCCTATTTTTGTTGAATATTGGAAGTTAAGAGATGAACTACTAGGATATGTTTCTAACATTCTTAAACCTATGTATTTATACCTTTTCAATCAATAACTAACTTATTTTAAATCCAACTTTTTTTTGATGTTTAGATTTATTCATATGAAAATGATGACGTAAAACTTTTTCCATTTTAATTTGAATTCTTATTGTTGTTTATTTTTTATTTACTTATTGTTATTTATTGTTTTTTGTTTATCTCAATTATTTTGTTTATTTGTTTAAAAATAAAAAATATTTTAAAAATTTGTTTGTTAAAATTTAGACCAGGGTGCGGAATTGGAGTTGTTCCAAGAGAAAAGCTTTTTGATGAAAATGGAGAAGAGATAGAAGAGAAAGGATGTTGTCATGATTTTGTGAATGAAATAGCTGAGAAAATAATTGATTTTCCTCCTTTCAAAGATTTCTTTCCAAACATTAACAAACAAGACTTTCAAAAATGGAAAAAAAAATGGACGACAAAAGGTTCTTTAAATTTTTTTATTTTTTGTTTTAAATTTTAAATTATTTTTATTTTAAATTTATTTTTATTTTAAATTTTACTTATTTTAAAAGTGAGTTTGGAGTGTATGGCAAAAGAGATGTACGAGTATCAAGTTAGAGATCGTCTCATCGAACTCATTAATTCTACTCAACTATAATTTCTATTTTAACTTAACAAACAAAAGAAGATTTTAATTAAAAATAATTTAATTCTTTTCTCTTATTTTTAATAAAAACTATTTTTTTTTAAAGTTAAGTTTGAATCTAAGATCTTTGATTTGGATTCTTCAAATAAATTGATCCCAAAAAAAAAATTATGATATGGCTCTTTAGACAAATAAATTCAAAAAAAAAACAGATATCCATCATTAACTTCAATTCTTTATGGACCAAGCTTCAATTTATTTGAATGAAGACCAAGCTTTTATTAAAATTTTCGCACTCACAATCATCATTAAATTATATTTAAATTTTCTCTTTAAAATAAAAAAATCAAAAGTAAATGGGAAACAAATTATCACAATTGGATAGTTCTTCATTTGATGAAAAATACAAAAAATTTGAGTAAAATTCCTTTTCAAATTTAATTTTTTAATAAACCGTATAAATTTTATAATTACATCGTTAAATAGCAAAAATGGAATTGGATATATTTCACAAAAAGATTTATTCAAATTATGCAAAGAATTATCTATCAAATTGGATGAGAAAGAGAAAAAGCAAGTGTTGCTGGAAATTGATCCTCAATCAACAAATAAAATCCAAAAAGAGGAGATAAAGAAGTACATCGTCCAAAATACTCCCTTATCTTTATCAAATTCAATGAAGAGTATCAAGATGGATAAATCAACAAGTAAAAATAAAATTTATAAATTTATGATTAAATAAATTATTCTTTAAATAGAAGATATTGAGATCAAAGTTGAAGTGATAAAAGAAGAGTTAATCAAAGATCATTCATACAGTAAACAGTTTTAAATTGTTTCAAATTAGTTTTTATTTCCGCTTAAATGAAATTTAGTAAATGAATTGAACAAAATCAAAATAACAGATGGTCTTTTGAGACACGAATTCAACATTCTTTCCAAAAACGAGCAAGCAATAAACTCTGAAAAGTTGGTAGAGTTCTTAGATCATTTTTGTGAAATTCTTTCCATAAAAAAAAGAAATAAATTTAAATATCACGATAAGGAATCCCTAAAAGTATTTTAATTTTGTTTTTAGTTTTGTTTCACTTTAT
>JAMYWO010000166.1:14751-39807 GCA_024220525.1 Cochliopodium minus
TTTTTATTTTTTATTTTTTATTTTTTATTTTTTATTTTTTATTTTTTATTTTTTATTTTTTATTTTTTATTTTGATTATTATTTTTATTTTATTTTATTTTTATTTTAATATCAGTTTTATTTTTATTTTAATATCAGTTTTATTAATGTTTTATTTTTATTTTATTTTTATTTTATTTTTATTTTATTTTTACATCTTCTTGTGCAGTAGCCAAAAGATCACCATCTTTACTAAAAACCAAACAACTGCATTTAGGAAGGGAGAAACTAAACTCCATGGAAAACTCGCCAACAGAAGCGATCTTAACAGTATCTTCCTTCACCTCTGATTTTTCTATGTAAGAAACCAGCAGTCTGTTTTTGGTGTCTGCAAAACAGTAGATTGGTTTTCCTTCATAAACAAACACGTCAAATTGTTCTTTGAAAACGAGTGAAAGGTAATCCAAAGCAACTTTTTTTTTAAAAGTGAATTTAAATAAAAAATAAATTTAAATAAAAATAAATTTAAATAAAAATAAATTTGAATAAAAATAAATTTAAATAAAAAATTTAAAATGTAAAAATTTAAAATGGAAAATAATTTAAACAAAATTTAAACAAAATTATAATTGGGTTGAAAATATATTAATAAAAATTTAAAAAATTCAAAATTAAAAAAATAGTTGTAATAAAAAATTTAAAGGATTGATAATTAAAAAAAAGAATGAAAGTTTTTACTGATTTTGTTTTGGAGAACAACCATGACGTATTTTGAGATTTGAGCCATGTGAACTTGGAAGATAGGAGTGGGGAACATGTACCTTTTAAAAATTTAAAATAAATTGAAAAAAAACAAACAAAAAAAAAGATTTAAAAAAAAATTAAAAAAAAATACTAAAAAATTTTGAATGAAGAAATAAATAAACAAAAAAGATTTAAAAATAATTTAAAAATGAATATTAAAAATATTGATAAAAATAAATCTAAAAATAAATTTAAAAATGAATTTAAACCTCTCATCTTTAAGGTACTTCTCCTCCTTCTTAATCAACTTCTCCTCCCTAAAAGTAATCTCATTAAAAGAATCAGTCCCTCTAAAACCCCCCTCCACAACCCTCTCCTCCGAATCACTCTCCATCTTGTGAAGATAAAGCATGCGGGGATTTAAAATTTGATGATCAACAACTCCGATCATTGCAATGACGTTCTTGTCGCATCTGATGTCCATATAGGCAGTGGGTCCTATGTTGGAGTTGTATAGTTCTTTGTTCTTGCTATTTTCGGCGAAATTTTTCTCGTGGTTGATTTCTCCTTCGTTGTTGTTTGGCTCCAACTTTTCTATTCTGAAGATCTTGCATCCTTTATTCAATTTCATTCAAATAAAATTAAAAATAATTTATTATTTTAGCTGAAATTAATTTTATAAAATATAAAAAAGAAAATTTGTTTATTTTAGGTGAATATCTTGTAAGAAATATCTATATCTTGTATTTTCTTCTTCAAAATTATCTCACAATTTTTTAATAGCCAAAGATTTTATCTTTGGGTAAAGTTTATATTTTCATATTTTAAACCCTTTGTTCAAGAAGGTTATAAAGGTTTTTTTTATTGAGGGAGATTTTATATATTCTTACCATAATTACTTGTTGCACATAATATTAGCTCATCTTTCCTATTATTTCATTATAATGGTTTGATATGTTATTATATATGTGATGAGGAAGAGGGAATTTTATTTTTTCTTACCCATTATCCAAAAACTTCAAATCATTAAACTCATCAAAGTTTTTATTCATATCAAATGTTCAAATTTCTTAAGTTATCTTTTCAATTTTTTTTTATTTATCCAAATATGATATTAATATTAAAACTAAAATAGAACAAAGATTGTTGAAAAATAAGAAAACTTTGATTGCTCATTTTTCCAAAAAACTAACATTGTTTCTTTCAACCTTTTATTTCATAAACAAAATGTCAAAGAATATTATTTTTTTTTAAAAACATAACATTTCCTTTTTTAATAAATCACAAACAAAATGATTCATAGAAAAAAAAATGAGGAGAAATCATTTGAAAAATTTATCATAAAAAGATCCATTTTTCAATTGTGCTTCGATCAAACTCGAAGTATCTTTGGGATCATAAGTATCCTCGAGAGAATGATGGATGAGAAAGATATTGGAGGTATCGGATGTTTTGGGAGAAGTTTTGTGGACATATTCTTTCATCTTCTTCCAACCATCTTGTATTTTGGTGATGAAAAATTGGAGAGATTGTAAGGATTCTGCAAAGGAAACGCAACAAAGATATTCATTGAGTTGATTGACTGTTATTTCGACTTTTTTGAGGAGTTTTTTGAGAGAGGAAATTCTGGAAGTGGATTCTTGTAAGATTATCTCGGCAGATTCTCTGAAGATTTTTTTATCCAAAACTGTTTTTTGGGCAGTTTCGAGATTAGATACATAAAACTCCAGACATTGGCTTATTTGTTGGGCATCTGGGAGATTTAGAGATAGAATGAGATCGATTTCGTTGAGGAAGGAAGTGACAGTGATTAATTCGTTTCTTTTATCACTATTCCAAGCTTGCATGGAGATGAAAAAGAAGAAATCATTTCCTTTGAAAGGTCCGTTTAATATCAAACACGATTCAAGATCTTTGATGGAAGATAAGCTGATCGAAGTTGCAAAAGAGCGATATTTGTTCCATTGATTGATGAAATTCGAAGATTTGATCAAGAAATTCAAAAGAGATTTCAATTCAACAGATTCCATCAGATCCAAACAAAGTTTCTCATATTTGATGAGCAAAGATTCAAAAGAAGAAAGTTTCTGGCTATTCCAAAGACTCAAAAAACAAAATTCCAGCCTTCCACCTTCATTCTCGTAGAGATGATACAATATTTTGTCAGCGACATCAACATCTTGTTGAGATAATTTGTTGTTTAAATGATCTTCGATGCTTTCCACTTGTTTTTCAGTGATTCTCAAAGCCCCATACAAAAGTTCTTCCAATGTTCTTATCTGTTTGGTAGACAAAAGAGGATACTTTTCTTCAGAAGTGTTTAAATGATCGAAACAATGGGTGATCCAAACATTTATCTCGTCTGTCTTTACAGGGATTCTATCTTCACAGAAAAAAGAATAGAAAAGTTGAAGCTGATTCTCGTTTAAATAAGAGAATTTGTTTTTGTGATACTTTTTCCCCTTCCCAAAAAAGCTTTCAATGGAATTTATTGTCTCTCCATCAAAAGGAATCATGTTTTGGGAGTTGTCAATGATGCTCCAAACATTGTTCTCATTTTTGAGTTTGTAAATGGGGATGGGAGAAATTTCCACAATAGGAACTCTTTTGGGAAGCCACTCCATGTTCTCTGTGCTCTCATTGTTTTTTTCACGAAAGTTCAACCCAGGAGAAGATATTCTGGGAGTAGACAGAGAAGAGGAGGATTTCTTTATTATTTCTTTCAAAAAGCTTATTTGTTTGGTTTGTTCTTTGACTGCGCTTTGCAAAGAGATCACTGTTTGTTCTTTGTCAGAAATCTTTTGTTGGAGTTTTCTTATTGCGGGTTCGCTGCTGACAGAAACCAAGAGATCATGCAAGTCAAAAACATCACAGGGACCAATTTTGTCGTTAAATTCAGTCTGGTTTACAATTTGGTTGATCAATTTCGAGATGGAAAACCATTTTTTGATGTCCAACTCTTTATATGGAGACAATGTCATTAAATTACGGAGAATGGAATCAAATACAGAAGATATTATCGTATGGTTGGTTTGTTTTACTACAATATCCGCAATGACATCTGTTTTCGCAGACAATATTTCGGACAAAGAAGAAAGGTTATACTTGTGTTCGATTTTTTCTTTGTCCAAGTAAGCCATCCTTCCATAACATTTTATTTGTGTGACAACCACGTTTGAATTTGAATAAATATTTTCCAATTCGTTTCTGTATCTTTCCGTGAATCCTTTCTCATGCAATTTTCTTCTCATCAACATCCTTATGAATGGATCTGACGCGCAGTTCACAATAGAGTTTATCAGAGTTAAAGCAGATTCCAAAAGAATTTCTTTTCCCTCCGTTGTGATCGATTTATTCAATATTTTTAAAATGACTGTAAACATGCTGTCTGATTTCTAATGTAAAAAAAAAACAAGAAGATAAACAAATTTCGTTTTTTTTTTATGATTTCATTTTTTTAAAATCAAAATTTTTTTTACCTGAAAACTTTGTAAATAATGCAATGCACCTCTCACTTTTTGATTGTTTTTTACGCAAAAAATCATGATAATATCCATGACTAATAACTGTATTTTGTCCGCCTGATCGAACTCCAAACACATACAAAGTTTTTTGATAGAATAAGGAGAATCTCCAATAGATTTCAATCCCTGAGGTGTTGTTATGAAGGATCTTACACATGAAATAAGACTCAGAAGATATTTAAACTCGCTTTTGTGCTCTGCTACTATTTTCGTTCTAAGTTTGGAGTAATACAAAGAAATTTGGTGCATTAGTTCTTTCAGTCCATTCTTTTCGAGGTATTCTTCTGCGAAGGTTCTGTTTTCTTGTATTTTCTTGCTCATTGTTTCCACCTTTGATATCTTCTCTTCAGAAAATGGAGATGATAATATCGAAATGTAATAATCTGATGATTCCAATTCATAACTATATGTTGATATTGGGAAATGGATTTTATAGATAAATACAATTTTTATGTTTTTTTTGATTAAAAAAAATTAATTATTTGTTTTTACAATGGAGGTATTTCTTCTATTTTTGTTGATGAGTATTTATCTGATTTTATGAACTCCCATTTTCTTGTTCTTGGTAATTCCAATAACGATTTGTTATTTTCCAATCCAAATCTTTTCTGTGAGAATTATTTTGGTGAGAATTTGATCAATAATTTCTTTCATATCAGATTTAATGGGTTTATTGTCAAATAGATATCCAAAAGGGAAAATATATTTTTTATATTCTCAATTATTATTTCTTTTAAAATCAATTATGCTTTTGATTGATTAAAATAATGGTTTTGTATTTCAAATATAAAGATATATCAATAATAGTATCTTCTCTTTGTTCAATTAGGTCGAAATTTTAAAGATATTTGTTTTTTTTTGTTTCAATTTTCAAACCAATAATTCTATGAAAGAAGTTTCGATAGTAGGTGGTAAATTATTAGATTTTGATTGCTTCTCGTAAAGAATGGTTATTTTTGGGATCATTTTTTTTTTTTATTTTTATATTTTTTAAGTGAAAAAAAAATTTAAAAATTAAAAAAAAAAAATTATTGAAGATATAAAATGAGAAGGAGAGAAGAGAAAAGTGATGATGATAGAGAAAATAAACAATTGGGAAAATATCTTCCAACTGGACTATATTATGATAATGAATCGAAACATATAAGATCACGTCAATTGGGATTGGTATTATTCGCAGTTATACCAACATTCTTCAGTACTACATTATTACAACCATTTGAAAGAGTATCTACCATATTACAGACTCAACAGACGATCACATATACACGTGAAAATTATTATTTGAAGCCTGGTGTCAATTCATTTGGTAGGATTCCTGTATTTTACTCTCCTTACAATAATGTCAGGGATTTGCTCAGAAATGTTAACAAGATGGAGAAATCATCGATGGTGAGATCATTTTGGAAGGGAAATGTTCCAATGTTCTATTATCATCTCATCAATTCACCTTCCATCTCCATCTTATTGATAGATAGGTGAATCATATTGTATTTCATAACTTTTATTTAACATGATATGAATATATTTATTGGATTTGACAATTGAAAATTTAAGAATCGAAAAAGATATCAAATGCATATGTTATAAAAAGGATATTCATCAATATCATTTAATGATAAAATGAATATTCGATTCTATTTTTGTTTTCAATGAGAATATATTTTAATTTTAAATAAAATTTGATTAATTTAAATCAAAAAAAAAAAATATTAACACAGATTACAACCTTTTGTTCCAGCTCAAAATTTGTTGTCAGTTATTATGTGCATGGGATGCATCTACATGTTAAGCTACCCCTTCCGCGTCTCAGCAGTAAGGATGATGTCGCCCCTCATTGAAGAAAGAGAAGCCAAAATGAGACACACCATCTCCGAAATGTACAACGCGAGCAAAGGAAGTTTTGGCGCCAAAATAAAAACTTTCTACTGCGGAGGATTTTCCTACTTAATTTCACAGTTGTTTTACGTCTCTCCTTTTTTTCTCGCTAAAAAAAATTCAGACGGTTCATACACCAATTCTTATTATTTTTATTCTTTAATGTCCTTTTTCGCGCATTTTCCTTTTGCGAACATTTCCAATAATCAAATCGTCTCTTCGATGTTTCCTTTACATATTGAGAAGGGATCAAACAAAATTGAGAACAAAAACGCCAAGGTTGCTTCTCAACAATTTCACTTTTTCAAGAACAGAGAATTTGAGTTTTCTTACAATGGTTTCGTTGATTGTGTTACCAAAATGTGGAGGAATGGCGGTTACAGAAGGTTTTATGCTGGTTTGCTTCCAAAGTTCATTGCATTTCCTGTTCACATGTTTGTTACTTCTAGCCTTTAGTTATATTCATTTAAAAAAAAAAAAAAAAAATTAAATTATTGTTTAAAACAGAATTTTTTTTTCATGTTTAAAATTATTTTTTAATTGAAAATAAATTTGAGAATTTTGTAGATTGTGGAATATAATTTCTCGTAATAGTTTGCGTGCCAGTTTTTCCACTCGAGAAAAGAAGTGTAGAGATTGTTTCTCGTCGTTTGGAGAAAAGAAGGATTAGGTTCATGTGAAACAAGGAAATCTTTTTGACTTTTTATTTTTTAGAAAAAATAAAATTAAAATTGAATAAATTAATTAAATAAAAAAAGATACTTTTGTTCTACATCTTTTTTTCCATACATAAAATCATTGAAGGATTCAACATTTAAATAGTTTTTTTTGAATGGGATTTCATATCCATAAGAAAATAGGTGGATTTCTTTAAAATTTCTGCAATAATAATTCTTACAGTCAACTGTGACGAACATAAAATCTTTCTTCATTCTCTGAGCAAATTGTGTTTGAGACATATAAAAATCTCTAAGTTCTTGCTTGTCTGAATCTTCAGCTTTTTGTTTTTTTTTTGAAGTAAAATTTATTCAGATTAAAATAAAAATAAATTAAATTATAAACAAAAATTAAAATATTTTATACTTTCAAAGAATACAAACACGAGTTTATTATTGGGAATTATTTTCTTCATCACTTCTTCAAAATGTTTGCTCACACTAAATAATTTTTTTGAGTTTTTTCTTTAATTAAGTTTTTTATTTTAAATTAATTCATTTTTTTTTTACCCTTTTTCTTTTAAGGAATTTACTTTAACTTTTGAAGATGTAGCATCAAACCATTCAATCAATTTTATGGATGTCTGTGGAAGGTAATAAGTTTTCTCTTCTTCTTTATTTCCATTATGAAAAAAGGATAAATTTGGAAATCCTCTACCATGATATTTCGCACATATGTCCCTTTTTATTTCACAATTAATTTTTTTTATTAAAAAATTTTTTTTTTTCGAAAGTTTGATTGCTTCATTCAAAATGGGCTCAAAATGTTTGTATTTTTCATCTTTTTTGATTTTTTTTTTTAAAATAATAAAATAATTAAATTAATAATAATCTTAAAGAAATATTACCTGGAAAATAAAAAAAAGCGAATATTTGACTATTGGTTGACAATTGCTCATCAAATTTCTCTAGGTCATCATACTTAAAACTTCTGGAAAAAAAATTTGAAAAAAGTTAAAATAAGTAAGTTAAAAGAAAAAAAAAATTTAAAATTTTTAAAAAAATACGAAAATGATCTGATTGAGTCAAGATACGCCATGTCTAACCAATGAAAGATATCTTGGTGATTTCTTGCTCCATAATAATCCTTTTTATTATTGTTTGCATATAAAGAGAGAGTGGGGAATCCTTGTACTTGTTGAGTTTTACAAAGAGGCTCGTTTTCTTTTGTTGTGCAGTCAACCTTTGCAAATTTAAAATTGGAAATTTTTGCAGCCAATTCGAACTGTGGTTTTAAATGTTTACAATGTCCGCTCCCTTATTAAAAGATAATTTTATTTTATTTTTTTTTTTTTATTATTTTGAATAATGGAGGGATTTAATTTTTTGGGGATTTTTAATTTGAGGGATTTTAAATCATACATGGAGCAAAGAACCATACAAATACAAAATTATTTTCTTGTATTGTCGAATTGAAATTATCATTATTCAGGTAGATTATATTTTCTTCTCCCTTGACAAATGATAGAATGAATGATGAAAAGAATAGAAGAATTATAATTGCTTTCAAACAATTAATTCTCATTTTTTTTTTTTTTTTAAATTTAATTAATTTTTAATTTGAATGAATTTTTTAAAATTAAATGAGTCATGCCAATCTAACAATATATGATTAAAGTAGAGGAAAGAATAAATATATCCAGTTGAAGTGAGTCATTTTGGAAATGGAAATACTTTTCTTTCGAAAAAAAAAGTTCTACAAGAAAAAATGTTAACAAGATAGTAAGTATAAAATCATTTTAAATTGAGGAGAATTTATGTTTTTTTTAATTTTTTTAAAAAATTTATTTTTATTCAAATAAAAATGGAAAAAAATTAAAAAAAAAGAATCATTTTGATCCAAAAAAAATTTATTTATCATTAATCACACCTAATATTACTTAAATCAAAGGGGAGATTAGGGTTGGGAGGAGGGAGAAGATCTTGAGGTAAAAGGATCTCGATTCTGTCGTACGTAGGCTCCTTCACAACAACATCGCAGTCTTTACAAACGAAAGTTTTGTATTTGGGCCTGTGGGGCAGAGGAGATTTGACTTGTCCCTTGTCGAAGCCTCTTTTCCAAACGAATTGTCTTTTGCATTTGTAACATATTGGCTTCTTGCCTCCACAATTTTCTATTACATACCTTTTGAATTTTGTTTTGAAAACTCCTACATTTATAATTTTAAAAATAAATTTTGCTAGAAAAATTTAATTTAAATTGAAAATAATTTAATTTAAAAAAATTAGTGAAATTAAAATTTTAAAACTTTAAAATAAAAAATAAAAATAAAAAAATTTAATGAAGTTTAAAAAAATTGATAAAAAAATTAAAAATTTGACAAGAAGAAAAACCAAAAAAGAAAATAAAAAAATAATTTTTTAAAAAAATTATTTTTAACCTGAAAAATCAAATTTTCCTTTCTCTAATTTAGTTAAAGACTTGACAAAGACAGAATTAGGATTTGCACTTCCATAAAAGTTTTTCCAGATCTGCTCGTCTTTGGAAATCATGTTGAAATGCTTGCAACATTCCGAAAGAGCGATCACTTCGTCCAATTCCATGAAATTGGCCATCATATACCACCACAAGCGTTTGTTAGGAAAGATTCTTATGTAGGTTTGATCCACATTGTCTAAAAAAAAAAATTTATTTCATTTTAAAATTTAAATAATTTTAAATTTAATTTTTTTATTTTATTTTTAATTTTTATATTTTTTTAAACCTATAAATATGATTGGAGGAACTTTTAAATCTTTTTTCTCCTCTACAGGTGGGTTGTTTTGAACGATTTCTGGAGGAGGTGGTGGCATAGGAACTCCATCAATGTCCAAATTTACCTTCTATAAAATATTAAAAATAATTAATGATAATATATTAAAAAAATATTTAAAAAAAAAAAAAAAAAATTTTTTTGAAATGATAAAAATCAAGATAAAAATAATTTTAAAAAATAAAAATTTAAAATAATTTAAAAAAATTATAAAATAAAAATAAAAAAATTATTGAATAAAAATAATCAAAATATTGATAATCATAAAAATGAAATTAAATGTTTTTTTTTTTTTACCGATATTTTATTTTGGTCTTGCTTGTTTTGAAAAGAAAAAGTTTTCTTTTCAGAACAGATTTTCTCATGTTCTCCTCTGTCTGTGTAAGATTTGTTACATTTCAGACAGGTTATCTTTGGTTTGTAATAGTTCACCTGAGGAAGGCTGATTACAGGTGAGCTAATCGAAGGAGAGTTTCCTGTAAAAATTAAAAACAAGAAACTTTAATTGAAAATAAAATAATAAAAAATAAAAAATCTAATTTCATAAAAAATAAAAAAATAAAAAATAAATAAAAAATTAAATAAAAAATAAAAACAATATAAATTTTATAGATTAAAATATGATGATTCTTTTTCATCTTTTTAACATTATTCAATTTACCCAAATTAGGGTTCGAGATATCTAATTTCAAGCTTTTCATTGATGTTGATAATTCTAATGAAGTATTCTTCGCTATATAAACCTTTAGTTGTTGCTTTTCTATCCTGCAGCTATTGGAGGGATCCAATATGAGGAGGGCTCCTTTTTTTCCTATCTTATCCATATTGATGGAAAATTCCTTGCAAAATGGAATGAGTGCATCAGATGAGATATATCCTTCTCTATTCTTGCTATTTAAGAAAATGTTTGGGAAATTATGGAAAATTTAACATTCAATTGTCTATAACTTACTCTATTTTGTCAAATTCCTTCTCGAATATAGAAGAATCAAGGTAATTATAAGATTTGTTTCCCATTTTTTTTATTTTTTTTATTTTTTTATTTTTATATCATTTTTCACAAAAGAAAAAAAAAGAATATTTCCTTCAATTTGGGTGAAAAAATTGAAAATGCAACTTAGATAAAATTTTTTTTTTATTTAAAAATCCAAATAAAATTTAGACATGTCCAAACATTACAACTTTGTAGCGGATATAAAGTTTTTACTAACAAATTTTCAACTGTTGTAATATTTTTGGACATCCCTAAATAAAATTTTTATTCTGAGAATAAAAAGATTTAAAAGGATTAAATAAATAAAAATTAAAAATAAAGGATTGAAAAAAAAAAAAAAGGAATAAAAATTTGTTGTTTTTAATTTAATTTTGATAAAAATTGTATGATCAATACGATCAAAACTTTGGGAACTTTAAAAAATTTTGAAAACAACTTTATGGAAATCAAAAAAATAAAAACAGATTGTTTGAATTTTTGAGAGAAATATTTATGATTCAGGTGATTCCATTCCAATATCCTTTTGCAATCTGAAGAGATAAAATCGGTTGAAATCAAATCCATTTTAGGAAGTGATTTAGTACTTAACACATCTCCTGTTTTGAGGAAAACATAAAAATCATCATAAGTACAATAAATATGTGCAAGTTCATTGGGTAATTCTAAAAATAAAAAAGTAAAATTAAAATTTAAAAAACAAAAAAATTAAAGAAATAAATATAAAAAAATCAAAAATTTAATTTTGTGTGATACCATTTGTGATAAAATGAACTTTTTCTGATTCACTATAAGATTTAGGAAGAAAGTATTGATTTTCATTTTTAAAATATTTAGGATGGTCATTTCCAAAAAATATGACACCCTTGTTTGTGGAAACAACTGTTCTCCAAGCAGAACAAGCTAAATTATAGCAGAGCATGTCTTCTTCGGGTAAAACAACGGGAATGTCGTTGTTGTTACTATTCCTACCCAGTCTGTACAATTTCTTATTTTCGCAGATTATGGAAACATGATTCTATTAAATTTTTTTATAAAATTTATAAAAATTATCATAAAAAAAAGAAATAAAATTTGTTTTGTTAAGAAAAAAATTTAAAAAATAAATTTTCTGAAAAAAAAATTGTTAAGAAAGAAAATAAAAAAATGTTAACAAATAATTTTTTACGAAAAAAAATCAATAAATTTTAGAAAAATTAAATTGAAAAAATTTTTACAGAACCACACGAAACAATGACAGCTCTTGGAATAAAAAAATTTAAAATAAAAAAATTTAAATTAAAAAAAGTAAAAAAAAATAAAAACTTTGGTCCAAATTTAATAAAAGAGAGGGAAGATTCTAGATTGTAACAAGGTAAATTGTTGCTTTGTCCAATTCTCATCATAGAACCATTTTTCATAACGAGAACTGCAAAATAGTATCCCGATGCTACAAATGATATTTCTCCATTTGGGTTTCCGTCGTATCCTTCCATAGTTAAAGGAAAAACAAATTCTTGAAGATTTATTTGACTTTAAATAAATAAATTTAAAAAAAAATATTTAATTTAAAATTTAAATAATTTAAATTTTCCTAAAATTATTAAAAAATAATTCAAAATTTTTTAGTTTTTTTTTATTAAAAACCAAATCAATTTTATTCAATATTTTCTTTTTTAATTCTTATTTAATTTATTATTTATTTATTTTATTTTATATATTTTTTATCAACATATTTCTCATTTATTTATTATTTATTTCTTCATATTTTATAATTCTAATTTATTTTATTTTATTTATAATTTTTTATTCATCAATTAAAAATTAAATCTAATTTTCAAACTTTATTTTAAAACTTTTGTAAAAGAAAATCTAAAAAAAAAACTTTTTAAATAATTTAAATACAGCAAAATTTACGAAAGTCTTTAAAATTAAACTTTTTTTTTTACATCTGATTTAAATTTCCATATTCTTTTGTTCTTGAAAAATTGTAAGTGGTGTTATCTTCCAGTATTACAAAACAAAATGTGGCACCCACTGAAATTTGTTTCACTTCCTTATCGAAAGTGTGTTCGAAAGGATGCTCGCAACTCAATACAGATATTGATTTTTTATCTTTTTGTAGACCTACATATCCTCCATTGAATTGACCAATCTGATTATTAAAATTTTAAATTATTGTTTAAAACATATTTAAAATTAAAATATTTGAGGAGGATTTATCCTTTTTCATATTATATTGATAAATTGATTCATGATTTTTTTATATTGAATGTTTATAGGTTTATATACCTTTAAAAATTCTTTTTCGATTGATTTATCAATTTTCCTTGATCTTAAAACATTATCTTTCTTATATAATAAACTAATTTAAGATAAATTATTATATTTCACATATTTAAAAAATGGGAAATGAATATATTAATACTTATGCCCAAGTGTAGAAAAAGTGGGGATATTAAAAGAATCATCCATTTTTTTTTATATTTTTTTATTTTTGAATTTTTAATTGAATACAAAATTTTGAACTTTATTTTTGACTGGAGGAGTAAATACGAAAGACTCTGCATTGTAGTTAGGTGACATGGCTAATTGGGAAATGTGAAAGAGAAGAGGTTTAGGGAAAATCTGATGGAATTTCCTCGAAAGATGCTTAAAACACAAAATGAAAACGAAAATTTTGAGTTGAGAAGAAGAAGGGAAATATTTGTGAGTTTCTGAATTCCATAAAATTCCTTGTGAATAATTCTTGAATATAGTGTAGAGATTGTCTTTGAAGTTGAAATCTTTGACAGTGAAAAAATAGTTTGTTTGAGAAAGCAAAACGATCAAACTCGATTTTGTAATTCGTTTGTAGACTTGAGAAGACAAAAACAATTTGTTGTTGGTGCTCAACAAAGCATTTTTTTCTAATAAATATTTGATGTTTTTATAACTGGATTGGGCAGAGAGGAAATAAATGAGGGGAGTTTTGTTGAGGGGATATTCAATATTAACATCCACTTTTAAAGTTTCGATGAGATATTCCAACACTTGCAATATATCACCTAAATTTTTGGACAACAAAATGAGAGGATGGAACATTTTGACATCTTCCACTTCAACCGTGGCTTTGTTTTCGACGAACAACTTGACAGTTTCGAGGGAGATGTTTTGAGATTGGAGCAGAAATTGAAAACAAGATTTTTTGCTTTTAAGAGCAGAGGTGACATCACATTTCTTCAAAACCAAATAGTTTATTATTTCGGAAGATAGATGATTTTTACAAGCAACTATCAAAGGTGTTTCGTTCAAAATGTCCCTCGAATTCAAATCACTTTTACTCTCAACCAAATATTTTACACATTCCAAATTTTGATTGAAACTCTCAAGTATGCAATGCAAAGGAGATTCAACACCATACACAGAACTGTTCAACTTTGATTTATTTTCCAAGAAAAATTTCAGTTCTTCCAATTTCGATTTCTTTTTTTTGAAGAAAAAGTTGAAGGGCCTTTCTCTTCTGTTATTTTTCGAATTTATGTTTGCTTTATTATCTAACATGAATTTTATCATTTCCAAACTAAAACTGCTGTTATTACAAGAATAATGAAGAGGGGTGTTCCCATAAAAATCTTTCAAACTCAGATCTGATTTTTTTTCGATCATGTATTTCAAATCTTTGAATTCACAACCTTTTCTCTCACAAAAGTAATGGAGTGGTGTATGTTTTGCTTTTCCTTCACTATTAATGTTTATTTTTTTTTTGATCAAGTATTCAACAATGTCTTTTCTAAATTCTTTTCTCTCCTCCAAAACGATATGCAAGGGAGTATTCTGAACTGCGTTTTTTACTTTCAAATCACATTTGTTGTCAACCATATATTTAATTATTTCCACACCAATATTTTCATTCATACAAGCAAAAAGAATTGGTGAATTTTGAGTAAATTTCGCTTTTTTAGATTCATATTTATTATCCAAGAAAAATTTTATCACTTCAACATCAATTTTTTCATTTTTCAAGTAATAAGAAAGTGCAGAAAGACCCTTTGAATTAGTATCATTCAGTTTCACATTAAGATTGACTAAATATTTCAAAATGTCCATATTTATGTCTTGGTTTTGACACAACTTTATCAAAATGTTGTTTTTTTCAATATCAACATAATTCAAATCAGCTTTATTCTCGACAAAACACTTTACCATTTCGAGTGATAAGTGTGAATTTCTGTAAAGATTAAACAATGGAGCTTTGTGTTTACCAATGTTAATATCACTTTTATTATCTATCATGTACTTCAAAATCTCGAATGGAACATTTTTTTGTCTGCACAAAATATGGATCGGAGCATCTACATCACTGTCCAACATATTTAATTCCGACTTGTTTTCAACCAAATATTTTATTGATTCGAAATTCAAATTTTCATTTTTACACAGAGAATGAATTGGCTTCAACGATTTTTTGTTGGAATAGTTTATGTTGCATTTATTTTTTACAAGAAAATCTATTATTTCCCAAGAAACTTTTTTGTTTTTGCAGTACAAATCTAGCGGAGAATTATTTTTTCCTTCTATCATCTCACATTTATTTTCAATTAGATATTTCAACATAGATATCGTCACATTTTGGTTTCCACAAAGTATATCTATCAGGTTTTGTTTTTGATAATCTTTCATATTCAAATTGGATTTCAATTCCACCATACATCTGAATATCTCATCCGAAATGTTCTTATTGCTACATGCATTCATCAATGGGATCGCTTTATCTTCATTCATTGAATTTATATCGTTTTTCAAATCGATGAAATACTTTATGATATCGACGGATATTAATTCTTTATTGGAACATATGATATGAAGAGGAAAATTATTTTCTTCGTCCATCATATTGGGATCAGATTTTTTCTCTACAAGATATTTGATCATATCTAAAGTAAATGATTCATTATTACATGCATAATGTAAAGGGATATCATTATATTTATTCGTCGAATTTATATCGCTTTTATTTTCGACAAAATATTTCAAAATTTCGAATGTTATATTAGAATTAGAACATAAATTATGCAATGGAGTATTGAATTGATCTAAGGAATTGATATCTGGTTTGCTTTCCATCAAAAATGCGATTTTCTCCAAAGATATCTTTTCGCTGCTGCATTCCAAGCATAATTGTGAAAGAATACTCTCAGAACTTTCCAGTTTGGATTTGATATTCATACTGCTTCTTTTCTTCATGCTCATATTTTTTTATTTATTTATTTGAAATAGGAGATTTTTAATTAATTTTAAAAAATAATTTAATTTTGCTTCTATCTTAAGTATTTAAATTTGCTATATTTGACACAATAACAACTGTAAGTCCCAAACATAACTAAATTATAATTAATAAAATTACAAAAAAAAAAAAATAAAAAAAAGTATTTTTTTTGTGTTTACGTATTGAACATGCAGATGGACAACTTATTTCCTCCTCCACTGTTCTCAAATAGGATATGATTTGATAGGGGTTGACTTTTGCCATCTTGATTAAAATGTATTTGGGAGGGTAGGGAGGTTCCAAATGTGAGCTCACTCCCCTGATAGATCTTTTGTTTCTAAATTTTAAATTTTTCTTTGAAAAAATTTAAATAAAAATTTTTTTTTTTATCAATTGCTTTTCACATTTTTGAAACAGTAAAAACAGGTAATAAGCCACACCAACATCCTTATAAACTCTAATAAAGTAGAGATAATAAAAATTAATAGAAAAGTAGGAAACATAAGAGTGGAGAGGCATCCCATTAATAAACAAGTCCCAAAATAGTTGTTGTCATTAAATTTCCTTTCCATTAGTTTCCTTTTTAAATAGAAAAGTTATTTTTTCTTTATTTTTTATTAAATTAAAAATTAAAAATTAAAAAAATATATTTACCTTTCAAAATAAATGAAGCAATTAAAGCATATCCATTTCAAAGAAAGAGTTGTACCTTTTTGAATATTTAAAAAATCATTTTTTTTATTTTTATTTTTATTTAATAAAAAAATACATACAACCTAAAGTATCATTTTGTCAACAAATTGATTTTAAAAATAAAAATAATCCTTTTACATAAAGGTTTTCCATAACAACATTCTAATGTGACCTTTTTTAAATTTCATTTTGATATTTTACTATTTTTACTTTAAATTTTTTAATTATATTACATGTTCGTCAAATCTAGATAGCAATAAGCTTGTTGTGGTAAAATCTTTATAAAATATCCTTGATTCTATCCACTCATCTTTTCTCAATTTAGAATCATTATATTTCTCCTTCAATGATAAAGATTTAGGATTCTCAATCCTTTCTTTCCATACTATTGATATGATGGGAGAAGTTTTGTTATTTTCATAAAAATTTGAAATAAATAATTTATATGGCTTACATTTCGATACCCTTCTTAATTTATAAAGCTCATATTGATCCATATAATCCCAAATCTCTTCTAAAATATCTTTTGGAAGATTTTCAATTGAAGGTATCTGATGATTCATCCCAATTCTTTTTTATTAAAATAATGCAAACACAGAAAAAAAATTTTTTTTCAAAAGATCGGAATTATAAGAAATAAATGGGTACCTGATGAACTTTAGTTTAAGAGATTTTTTTCGTATTTTTAATTAATCTTTAATTTTTTTGTTTACATATTAAAAAAAAATTTTTTTTTTATTTTTTTGAAGGAAGAATTCAATCAGTTGAGAATGACCAAAGGAGATCTCTCCTTGAAACCAAAAACATCACTTTGTCTTCTAGACTGATACTTCTCTTGGATACCCAAAGATCTTTTTTCGAGTTCGGAGACCATACTTTGGGTGAGAGGTTTGAGTGAAAAGCCTTCTCCCTTGTTGGAAAGATCTCTCAATTTGAAATAGTATTGGGCGTAAGAAGAAGCGTCGACGGCGACAGCGAAAAATAAAGTACTTAAAAACACTCTTTCCATTTTGTTTAAATCTTTGATTGAAATGACATGAAATACCTATCAAACAAAATCAATATCAATATTAAAACATTAAATTGAATTTTGAAGATAAATGATTAAAGATAACAAGTTTATAAAGAAAACATGAAAATGTTAAGATCGAATAAATAGGTTATACATTTTTGAAATCACGGTTCCAGACTGCAAGATCTTCCCATACTTTAGATGCTAGACATAATGCTGAAAGAAAAGAAATGAAATGAAATGAAATTAATATAGAAAGATAATGTAAAGGAAATTTGAAAGTAAGAAAGAGAAAGAATTATTTACCTTGTAAAAGCAAGATTTTCCTATTATTTTTTAAATATGATTAGAAATTCAAGAAATAAGGGTTTGATAAATTTCATCTCTTACCAATTAAGTGGAGATAATCTCAATTTGCTTTTGGATTCTAATCTTTCGAGATATACAAGACTCATCACAACTGTTTCAGATGCCAATTTACCAATATTATAAATACTATTTCGTTAAAAAAAAAAGGATAAGGTTAATATTTGTAAAATATTCGAAAATTTATTTTGTAGAAATCTTTCATTTTCTTACTTTGTTATCAATTTTGATATTTCAGTGGTTGTTGGATGTGAAACTCTTTCATTTTGATCATATTTTGTGAGATAAAACATATCAAATGGATCATTCTTGTATCCATTCTTGAGATTTTTATCTATCATTGTTTTCATTGCTATTGCCAATCTGTAGATTTGAAAGAAAAATTAATAAAATAATTTTTTTCTTCTTTGAGGGGATTTATATTTGGAAAAAGAAAATATTTTCATGTTTTTTTTTTTACGTTTCGATCAAATCATCAACATTTGGATATGAAATAGTATTTTGAACAAACTATTGGAAAAATATTATTTTTGTTTGATTAATTTTTGGTGTATTTTAAATTATTAGATCTAAAAAATAGAAATGTAATTACAATAGTAGAAGTTGAATTTGATCTCAAATGATATGGATTGACCCAATTTTCATCTTGTGGAACCTCTTCTTCCTTATCTTCTCCCAAATCCATATCTCCCATTAAAATAGGTTCAAAATGATCGTCTTCCATTGTATTTATTAATTTTGTTTTAAAATAAGAGAATTTTATATTTCAATTTTTTTTATTTATTTTTTTTTTAATTATTTTTTATTTAAATAATTAAATTTGCTTTGAAAAGAATGTTAAATTGATTGATTAATTCGTAAAGAATTGATTGTTATTCAAATTTCTTTTGTGAATTAAATTTTTTTTTGAATGAATCTTTGAGGGGAAATATTAAATATTTTCAAAATCTTTGAGATTCAAAAATATTTATTTTTATTTTCCTTCTATCTTTTGTAATTCAATCTTAAATTTAAAGAAGAATCATTAACTCTTGCACACCTTTGAAGGATAATTAATTTTTTTTTTTTTCCGGTCAATTTATGGAATTTAAAGAATCCTGATTGGGAGCCATCAAATCCATGGGATCCAAGAAACCAGATCCATCTGTATCCAATTGATTGAATTGCTTTTTGATTTTCTGGATGGTTTTTTGATCACAATGCCCCAATTCAACAAGCTTATACTCTAAAAACTCGTGGATGTCAACTCTGTTATCATTATCCTGATCCATGAAACCAATCAAATCAACTTTAATCAAAAAAAAAAAAAGAAAAGAAAAAATTGTTTAATTAATATAAAAAATAAAAATTTGAATCTCTTTTTTAAAACCTGTAAACTTTTTGTGAAGGATTTTCTCATAAGCTTTTTTTTGTTCCATTTCTACGAAAATATTCGAAAAATAACCCATACTTGCTACGAACAAGACAGTTCCAATCAAAACAAAAGGTATGTTCACTGCACGCCCGAGTGTTGTTTTAGGAACTTTTTAAAATAGAAAAAAAATTATTTCAAAAGCAATTTTAAAATTTTGAAAAGAAATGTTGAAAAAAAATTTTAAATAACAGAAAGGTAAGTACCAACATCTCCATATCCAACTGTAGAACAAGTTACAACACAAAAATATAAAGATTCTATAAAACTCCAATTCCTTTTAATTTACAGAAATTAAATTCATTTAAAATTTAAAAAACATTGAAAATATAAAATTAAGTTTTTAAATTAAATTAAAAAAATTTACTCAACATAAGCAAAAAATAATGTCCCAAATGTAAAAATGATTAGAACTATCAAACAATGCCAAAGAAATTTTTTTGTTGCACCTTTATTAAATAAATCAGAATCTTCTATGTCTTGTCCTGAGTCCATCATCATTTCCTGAAAGTATGTGTGAGAAAGTTTAAAAACATACTGATTAAAAGTTTATTTTTTTACCATTTTAATAAATAATGCTTCTTGTTTTGCGGCAATATAATTACTTATAATACCCTTCATTGATAAAAAATAAATTATTTTTTTAAAAACTTTTCGAAAAAAATTAATTACAAGAGAAAATCCAATAATTCCTTTAAAAAAAACAAAATAATAAAAAGTGTAAAAAAAAAAAAATTTTTTTGTTTTTTTACCCATAGATATTAAAATAAATAAAATGGCCACAATTCTCGTATAATTTTTGGTTGGATGATGACCTTATTGGTTATTAGTTTTTTTACATAACTTTAAATTTTATTTAAATACCTCCGTATCCCACAGTGGTCACTTTTTTAAAATAAAAGAAGAAATATAAAAATAAGATGAATTCTTTCTCAAATATTTTACTTGTGATAACCTTGATATGGGATTTAATTGGAGAATATAAATAAATTGAAATTGATTTTTTTATTTTTTTAATACTCACAGAAAAATACATTCCATTTAATACAGACCAATGTTCAGTTAAACAAAAAAATAATGAACAGAATAATATGTAGGCTATCACGAAGATGATCGCCAATAAAATCATTTTGGTGTTTCCCTTTACATCAATTGAGATCTCTTCTTGTTTTTCTTCAACCGATGACATATCTATGGGTGTATCTTGCATATTTGGTGTAGTAGTGGGTGCTTGTGGCATATTGTTGTGATATAACGAGAATCTCCTCTGCATATTATTCGATCCCATTCTTTGTTGCATCGATGGTCTTCTATTCATCATAGATGGTCTTCTTATATCATTTTCTTGGCTCTTCCTCTGATTTTTGAGTAGCATAATTTCCTCTGACATTTTTTATTTTATATTTTTCATCAATTTTAAAAATAAAAAACCCAAGCTTCAAAGAATTAAAAAAATTTATTTATTGAATAAAAGTATTCAATTGTATATAATTCATCAATCGGCAAGTGTATTTCTTAATTTATTTTTTTTTCATTCAGTATAAATATATTCTTTTTAAACTAAAGCCATAAATAAAGATCTTCAAAAGTATTTAATTGAATCAATCAGTATCTATCCTTGAATCTATCCTTTGTTTATTACAAAGAATATAATTGAAATAATCTTACTTTAAAAAAATAATTAAGAAGATTGAAATTTGATGGAAAATTAAATCAGATTATACCATCTATATGATCATCACAAACATTAATCCACTTTAAATTAATTGAAATAAACATAATCATCCTTTATACCTTTAATATTAAATATCAATTTTAAAAATAAGATATTCTATGTCCAATTGAACCTTGTCCAATCAATATCAAAGAGAATAATCCAATAATATTTATTGAGCAGAAATAAAAAAAATGAAGGAGAAAATTTTATTGATATTTTTTTTGCTTTCAACCCTTTTGATTGTATCGAATTGTACAAAAGACAATAATGAAGAGGATGAATCATTGACAATATTCATCTTAGGAGCATCAGGAGATCTGGCAAAGAGAAAGACATATCCATCCTTCCTGCAAACATACACAGAGAAATTGTTACCAAAGAGATTTAATATAGTGGGGATATCAAGGCAAGAAAATTAAAAAAATTATAAATAAAAAAATTAAAAATTAATAAATTAAAATGAATTTAAAATGGATTCAAATTTATTAATTTCTTTTTAAAGATCTAAAATTACTATTGAATCTATCACTTCTTTTTTTCCAAAACTTCAAGACGAAACAAAGAAAGAGTTTTTGGATCACTGCAGCTTCTATGAGGGAGGGTTCACGAAAGAGGTGTTGAGTAAGATAAGAGAGGAGTTAAGAGGAAAGGAGTCCAAGGTGAGAAACAACAGAATTTTCATTTTGGCATTGCCTCCTTCTGCCTTTTATTCTTCTACTTTGGCACTCAAAGTAAAAAAATTTTTAAACCATATTTTTATTTTATTTTGAATTTTTTTTTAAAATAATTTTGAATTTATTTTTAAATAAATTAATCATTAATTTTTTTTTTTCAAAATTAGGAATCTGGTTTATTGGATGAAAATGAAGAAGCAGGTGTAGGATGGAGAAGAGTTGTAGTTGAGAAACCAATTGGTAAACAATGAAAAAAAAAAAAAATTATTTTTTTTTTGTTTTATTTTTTACTTTAAATATTTTTAAACTTTTATTTTTATTTTTATTTTTATTTTTATTTTTATTTTTATTTACATTATATTTTTTAATTAGGACATGATACAGAAAGCAGTAAAGAAATAGTAAAGAAAATATCGAGCGTTTTGAGGGAAGATCAGACATACCGCATTGATCACTACTTGGGTAAAGAAGTTCTACAAACTCTTGTCAAAACTCGTTTCGAAAATTCTATATTCGAGCCTCTTTGGAACAAAGACCATATTTCCAAAGTAGAAATCTCTTTTCAAGAATCGATTGGTATTTTTAGTTTTATTTTGAAAAAAAAATTTTTTTAATCAATTTTATTTTTTGTTTTTAATTATCTTATTTATCTTAATTAATTTTTTTGTTAATTTAATTTTTTTGTTAATTTATTTTTTATTTTTCAATTTTTTTATTTTTCTTTTTTCATATCATTTCTCATTTTATATTTGAACTAATTTTTTGTTTAACTTATTTATTTCTGTATATTTATTTTTCATTTCATTTCAAATCTTTTTTTTCTTTTTAAAACAACAAAAAGACCATCATGCATTTTACATGTAAAATTTTTAATTTCAAACTTATTTATTTCCGCTTTTCATTTCATTCCAAATAATTTTATTTTTTTTTTGCGTTATAATATTTTCATTTTCAATCTATTTATTTTTTGTTTTTCATTTTAATAAACTTATTTATTTCTGTATATTTCATTTTAAAATTTTTTTTTTCATTTTCAATTTTTTTTTTTATCAATTTATTCTGTTTTATTTTCCATTTAATTTTTTAAATTTTTGAAGGAATTGAAGGAAGAGGATATTTTGATGAAAGTGGGATTATAAGAGACGTGGTTCAAAACCATTTGTTGCAGATGTTTGCGCTTGTAGCTATGGAAAGACCTTCTAACATTTCTGACCCTTCTTCCATCACCGATGAAAAAGCAAGAGTCCTCCTTTCCGTTTCTCCTTTTACTCCTGATACTTCTGGTAAAATTTTTTTTTTATTTTTTTAAGTATTTTTTTGGATCATTTTTGTTTATTTGTTATTTTAATTGATTGAAATTTCCATTAAATTTTAATTTTTAATTATTTAGTTTATTTTTGTTTATTTTTGTTTTATTTTTATTTATTTTTTTCATTATTTTTAGTTTATATTTATTTCTTAATATTTTTTTTTATTTTTTTGTTAAAATTTATACAAGTTTAATTTCAATCTTTTTATTTTTTTTTTCATTATTTTTAGTTTATTTTTATTTCTTAATATTTTTGTTTGATAACTAAAAGTTTTTTTTTTTTATAATATTATTTTTTTTTAATCAATTTTAATAGTTGCGGGACAATATCACAATTATCAAGAAGAACCAAACATAGCAAAGGACAGTAACACAGAAACTTTCTTCGCAACAGTGATATACCCCAACACCGAAAGGTGGAGAGGGGTTCCCTTCGTACTCAAAGCTGCAAAAGCTCTCAATGAAAAACTCGTAGAAATAAGGATTTCTTTTAAAAATAACTTTCAAAATCAAAACCAAAATCAATTAGTATTTAAAGTTCAAGTAAAACAAAATTAATCTTTTTTCTTTTCATTTTTTTTTTAATATTACTTTATTTTATTTTTAATTTTTATTTAATTTGTTTATTTTATTTTTCTTTTTATTTTTTATTTTTTTTTATTTTTTTATTTTATTTTTTATTTTTTATTTTTTTTTATTATTTGTTCATTTTATTTTATTTTTTAAAGCCAAACGAATCCGTTTATTTCGAAAACATTGTTGTGAAGAGTCCTGGGCTTTCTGATCATTCTGCTGGAGTTCCTCTCCTCTTTTCTTACAAAAATACATTCCCAAACGTCACAATACCAGACGCATACGCCAAACTTTACTTGGATGTTGTAAAGGGGAACCAGTTTAACTTTGTACGTGATGATGAGTTGATTGCTTCTTGGGAAATAGTAACTCCTTATTTGAAATATTTGAAGGAGAAAAATGTGAAGCCTGTTTCTTACCAATTCGGGTCAAAGGGACCTGAGTACAACCATCTCATTAAAGAAAACCAAAACAAACAAATCTTTCAAACAGAAGACATTTTAAATTAAAAAAAAAAAAAAAAATTTATTTTTTATTTTTTATATTAAATTATTGACAACATTTTTTCGATTGAATCTATTTTTTCTCTTGGTTTTCCAACCAAACTTCCGGCTTCTATTTCTGCGGCTTCGATCTTTTTCCAACCATCATAATCAACATACTTTATATTTTTGTTTTTCAGGTACTCTTTCATGTCAAAAGCCTCCTTGTCTCTCACTATTTTTCCTTCATTCAAATCTTCCAAAAAAGAT
Organism: Cochliopodium minus; assembly: GCA_024220525.1. Classification (NCBI taxonomy): domain Eukaryota; phylum Discosea; order Himatismenida; family Cochliopodiidae; genus Cochliopodium; species Cochliopodium minus. Next base: position 39,071 of record JAMYWO010000166.1, read on the forward strand.
TCTACTGTTTCAACAGCATCAAAGTGATTCGTGCCAATAATACCATTAGATCCTTCAGTAAAAGAAAAAAAATAAGAAAAAAATAAATAAAATAAAAAATAAAAATCAAATAAAAATAAAAATAATAAAAATCAAATAAAAATAAAAATAATAAAAATAAAAAATAAAATAAAATAAAATAAAATAATAAAAATCAAAAATCAAAAATCAAAAAATTTTACCTCTTTTGCACCATCCTGTAGCATAAAATCCATAAAGAGGAGAACAATTTTGAAGATTGTCCAAAACACGACCTTTTTCATTTAAAATATTTCCCTTTTTATTGTTTATAGGAACGAGAGGATCAATCAAAGAAGACAAATAACCCACAGAACTCAAAACAAGATCAACTTTCAAATTGAAAAAAGTGTTGGTAGGAAAATATTTAGGAGGATATTTTTCTAATACTTCCGCTTCTTTATTCCATTCATTTTTGACGAGTTCTATCGATGTGATTCTTTTCTGTCCTTCTTTGTCTCTTTTTTCTGAGAGGAACTTTACAGGAGAATATCCGAAATGGAAATAAACATATTTTTTATCATCGTTCAAATCTTGTTGAAAATCATTTTTTTCTATTTTATTAAAATATATTAAAATAAATAAAAAAAAATAATTAAAAAATAATGAAATAAATAAAAAAATAAAAATAATTTAAAAACAAAATAAATAAATCATAAAACAAAAATAAAAATCATAAT